>JAJIBD010013640.1:0-39340 GCA_021461705.1 Cryptotis parvus | reverse complement strand
TGGTTGATGCTAGAGGAGCCAGTTCTGTTAGTTGCTTTATTAAAGAATTTAGTCTTACAATATACTTATCATTACAGAGTATTATAAAGTGAATTTGTCAGTTTTAATTTCATTACAGTTTGGGCAAGGTGGTTACTTACAAAGTGACTCTTAATGTAAGAACCTTGTCCAAGACTTATCTAACTTAATGTTTGATGGTGTAACAATGTTAATATTTGTTTGAAATAATGACCTTGAATCATGAAAGTTAAGTGTCTTTCAGTGTTTTAAAGTATGTAGAAAACATACATTTTAGGAGCCAGAGTGATAGTGCTGGTAAGGACTTGCCTTGCACATTCTGGACCTGGGTTCTATCCCCAGCTTCCTATATCATCTCCCAAGCTTGCCAGGACTTAGCACAGAACCAGGAGTAATCCCTGAGCATTATCACACCCTAGTGTGACCCAAAAGCCTTTAAAAAAAAAGGAACAAATTCATACATTTTAGAAATGATTCCAGGGGCCAAAGCAAGAGTACAGCAGGCAGAGCACTTGGTTTGCATGTGACTAACTTAGGTTCAATCCTCAGCATCACATATGGTCCCCTGAGCATGGATGGGTGCCAGCGCCCCCACACACACACACAAATGAGTCCATCAAAAATAGTTCATTTAGGGGCCGGAGCGATAGTCCAGCAGGTAGGGCGTTTGCCTTGCATGCACTCGACCCGGGTTCAATCCCCGGCCTCTCATATGGTCCCCTCGCAGTGCCAGGAGTGATTCCTAAGCACAGAGCCAGGAGTAACCCTGAGCATTGCTGGGTGTGACTCAAAAAAAAAAAAAAAAAAAAAAGCTAATTTAGGACCAGAGCAATATCACAGCAGGTAAGGCATTTGTCTTGTACACAGCCAACCCCGGTTTGACCCCCGCATCCCATATGGCCTCCTGAGCACCACCAGGAATAATTCCTGAGCAAAGAGCCAGGAGTAATCCCTGAGTGTTGCCAGGTGTAACCCGGGGAAAAAATTAGGTAATTAATAAAAACAATGTTTCTTAAATTACTGAGTGGTACTGAACTCCAACTGATTGTTTGTAGGTAAGTTCCGACATCATCTCCACCATCGTTCATAAAAGCCTTAGGTGAGGCCAGAGCAATAGTACAGCCAGGTTGGGTGTTTGCTTTGCGCATTACCAACCTGGAGCATCCCATATGATCCCCTAAGCACTGTCAGGAATAATTCCTGAGTGCAGAGCCAGGAATAAGCCCTAAACATAACTGGGTATGTCCCAAAAAAGCCAAAACAAAGAATAAAAGCCATGGGCATTTCTTTTTGACTTTTTGGGTCGATGCTCAATAAACAAACACCCTCCCTGCTGTGCTATGGCGCCAGCCCCAACCATGGACATTTCATTTTAAGTTTTAACTAATCAGAAGAGTGAAATAGACCGGGGCAAACTGCATTAACATCTTATGAAACATGAAGCAGTATTTGGCAATATCATCATCTATAATCACCTCAAGTTTTGTTTATGCTTATATGTAAGCATCCCCACTACAGAAAGAAAAAGCAAGCCTATGTTGATAGGACATACCCCCTAAAACCCACTTAATTGCCCTGTACTGGTGATCAAATCTAGTGTCACGCAGGCAAGACATACTATACTACTGATCTACATCCTTACCTGTATCTGCAAACCTTTTGCAAGGCTGTGAGTCCAGTCCCTGGCACTACGTTGGCCCCCAAGCATGGCCAGGTGTGGCCCTGATGGCTCCTGAGGTACTGTCTAGGGTGGGTCTGGCAGCCCCTGGCACTGACGGGCCCAAACAGCTTTTCCACCCTAGGCCTGAGCACTGGACCTTTTGTGTGTGTATGGACATGTGTAAGATTTAAGAAATAGATTTTTACTTAGCTTATAAATAACATTTCCTGTTTTATCGTCTATAGCTATTTTGGTTTTCCTTTGCATTTGGTCTTTAAAACACTTGAAATATGTGTGTGGGATGGGGAGGGTGGGATAATGCAGTATTATTCCTCCGTATGTGGTCAGTCACCTGTGTCCTGTGGCACCGTCTTGGTGTCTCCTTCCTTTGCCTGCTACTGCTACTGACTAGCGAGCTTGATGTCATAAAATTTATGATATGTGGGGCCGGAGCAGTAGCACAGCAGGTAGGGCATCCGCCTTGCACGCAGTTGAGTTGGTCCCCTGCATCCCTTATATAGTCCCTGAGCTCCGCTAGGAGTAATTCCTGAGCAAAGAACCAGGAGTGACTCCTGAGCATCGCTGGGTGTAACCCAAAAAGAAAAAAAAAAAAAATTCTGATATGTGCATCTTTTTCTGCTCCTTGCCATCCTGTTCCGTTGGTTAGGTAGTCTGACTTTCTATCAGCACCACCCCATTTTAGTCATTCTATAGCTTTATAACTACTAAAATTTTAAGCAAATTCCTTCTTCTTGTTTTTCTTTAGCAGTTCTTGGCTATTTGAAACTTGTATAAAAGTTTAAACAAGCTTATCGTGTTCCACCAAAGATTCTTCTGTGATTTTGATTAGGATGAACCTATAGATAAATTTGAGAAGTATTAGCATTATGTTAAACATTCTTGTATTTTTATTTTCAAAGCTCTTTCACATGAGTCTTTCAGTACATTTCCCCTTTGGTGCAGTTATTAATGTATATATTGGAAATGGAATAAAACATCACATGGCCATAGAACTCAGCAGCATCATATATTTTTACATTGTTGTACAACCATGTAAACTGCCTCTAGAAAATTTCCCGTCATTCCAAACTGAAATTCCATAGCCATTAAGCAGCTCACACTATTCTTCCCTTCTTCCTGGCTCCTGGTAATCACTATTCTAAACTTTTTTTTCCCTATAAATTTGACTGTCTTCTGAAAGTAGAATCATAAATAGTAATTTTTAGTAAAGTATGTTTCTTCTGGGAGGAGTGAAGAAAAATCATGTTACTAAATTGAATTTGAGTGCCTCGTTGGGGGGGTGAGATCCAGCCGTCCTCAGGGCCAAACCTGTGGTTAAGGATCAAACTTGGGTGGGTCGCCACCATATGAAGCATGTGCTCCAGCCCTTTGTTCTTCCCCTTGGATATAAATTGGAATTTCTTTGTTTTTTGGGAGCCACACCTGGTGGTGCGCAGGGCTTATTCCTGGCTGTGCAGCTAGGGACCGCTGCTGGTGGGGCCCAGGAGACATACAGGAGTATCAGGAATCGAACTTAAGTCAGCCACATGCAAGGCAAGCACCACCCACTGCTGTACTATCGTTTGGCTCCTAAGTTGGATTGTATAGTTAGCAAACTTTCTTAAAATAGTTCATTCTTATACCGGTGTATTTTGGGGGCTGGAGGTGTTATTTCTGCTATTAAACCTGCTCACTGAGGTTTTTATTTTTTTGAAAATCCCCCATTTTTATTGAGGGGCCTTGTGACTTTGTTTTTCTGTTCATCTTTCCTCTCCCTTCTTTCCTCCATCCCTCCCTCGCATGCATGCAGGGTATGCACTTAATCACTGATCCACATTGATTCCTTTTGTGTTTAATGCATTGTGTATTACTTGTATGATTGATATAAATGCTCAGGGTGTCTGATTTTGCTGTGTGTTTCTGCTGCTTATTTTGGTGGTGGTTTGTATTTTGTATATGAACTCTGATACCTTGGAAGTTTATTTTTGCTGGTGGCCGTGTTAATTTAGCATTTTAAATTATAAAGTGGGGGCCGGAGCGATAGCCCAGTGGTTAGGGTGTTTGCCTTGAACGCGGCCGTCCCATGCCGGCCCGGGTTCTATCCCCTGGCATCCCATATGGTCCCCTGAGCACCACCAGGAGTAATTCCTGAGTGCAGAGCCAGGAGTAACCCCTGAGCATTGTCGGGTATGACCCCAAAAGCAAAATAAATAAATAAATAAATAAATAAATAAATAAATAAATAAATAAATAAATAAATGAAAATTATAAAGTGGATATTAAAATCAGAGATATTAGGGCTGGAACAATAGCACAGTGGGTAGGGCATTTGTTTGCCTTGCATGCAGCCAGCCTGGGTTCGATCCCCAGCATCCCATATGGTCCCCCAAGCACCGTCAGGAGTAATTCCTGAGCTAAGAGCCAGGAGTAACCCCTGAACATTGCCGTGTGACCCAATAATAATTAATAATAATGATGATGATGATGATGATGATGATAATAAGTAGTAGTAGCAGCAGCAGCAGTAGTAGTAGTAGTAGTGTGACCCTATAATAATAAAGTAGTAGTAGTAGTAGTAGTAGTAGTAGTAGTAGTAGTAGTAGTAGTAAATTTAAAAATTAAATAAATAAAATCAGGGATATTAAAATCTTCTTTTCCCAGTGGTCTTGTTGCCATACCTGGCAGTGCTTAGGACTAACTCCTGGTTCTGTGCTGAGGGGTCTAACCTGGGTTGGCCTACATGCAAGGCAAGCATGTGGTGCCTGCTGTACTGTCTATCCATCCCCAGAAATTCTTGGCCCAAGGTTTGAGGAATCATGTGGTACTCTGAATTAGGTCCATCTACTTATAACACAGCTGGGATAGTTTTCTGAGGGGGTCACACCCAGCAGTTTTCAGGGCCAAACCGGTGGTGCTAGGGTTCGAGCTTAGGTGGGTGCCCAGCATGTGAAACATGTGCTTAGTCTTACAGTACCTCAGTCTGTTTTGTTGTTGAGCCGGGAGTATGTGAGAAGGGGGTGTGTTTCTTCCCTTAGGGAGGATTTCTCTTTCACTCTTAAATGTGAGGGTACATTGGGGTCCCAACTTTCCGTGAGTAATTATTCCCTGTTGCCAGCCCGCCTTCAGCCAACCTTGGTGCTTTGCCATGAAGTGATACGAAAATCTGAGCTCAGAAGTGAATGCCTATCCCTGTTAGAATTCCAGTTCTGTTTTTCCCCCTCTTGCTAGCTTACCAAAAAATTTTCAAAGCACTAATTATCTTTGAGCAAACATAAGTTCTTTTCTCTTAAATAAATCAGAGTAACAAATTCACTATATTAATAGAAATTATCATTTGATATATGTCATTTTGGAAGAAGAACTTGGTGTTTTAAAATAAGTACTTATAAAACTTTAAAATAAAATGAAGACTGGCCCTTTATGGCTTCTAATTAATGGTATTTCTTTTTTTATAGGTGTCAGCTGTGATGCATGTTTAAAAGGAAATTTTCGAGGTCGCAGATATAAGTGTTTAATTTGCTACGATTACGATCTTTGTGCATCTTGTTATGAAAGTGGTGCAACAACAACAAGGCATACAACTGACCACCCAATGCAGTGCATATTAACAAGGGTAGATTTTGGTATGTATGTAGTTGAAATGCTAATGAATCATTCAGAATTTTGTGTGTTTTGTGTTTAAAGAACTAAAGGCAGAATGATCTAAAACTATCCCCAGTACCATAAATGAGGCTCCAAATTCATTGAAAATTAAAATGAATTTTTTTTTATTCTACGTAATCCTCTTAATCATAGTCTGCTTTATTATTTTTTTTTTTTTATGAACGCTTAGAAGAATGTCTCAGTAAAAAGGAATGAGGTCACACTGACCATACTAACAGTATGGACATGTTTTTGGTGTAGTTATCAGAAAACATACTGTTTCAGGGACAGAGTGATAGTATAGCTGGTAATGTTTGCCTTGCATGCTGTTGACCAGGGTGTGATCCCTGGCGCTCCATATGGTCCCCATTTGTCAGGTGCCCCTACTCCAGATAAAATACCAGCAACCAGAAAACAGGGTGGAGTGTTTGTCGATTAGAAGACATTGTCAGTTCATAAGAGGGCCAGGAGTGTGGTTGAGGTGGTAGAGAACATGCTTCCACGTTCGAGACCCTGGGTTCAGTCCCTGGCACCATGACCCCCAGCCCCCAGAACAGTGGGGTGGGGGAAGGCTGTAACTGCTCAATGCTACTCTTTACCTGTAAGCACTTTTATCTGCCTTTCTGTTCAGACCTTTCCTAATGGGTGTGAAGTAGGTTTAATTTTATCTGATGATGAGGGGCCAGAGCGATAGTACCCAGGGTAGGGCATTTGCCTTGCATGTGTCTGACCTCGGTTCGATCCCTGGCATCCCGTATAATCCCCAGAGCTTCGCCAGGAATAATTCCTGAGTGAAGAGCCAGGAGTAACCCCTGAAGCAAAAAATAAACAAATAAAAATAATTTTATCTGATGAGTAATAAGTTAGTCATTTGTTCTTGAACTCATTGGCCATTTGTATGTCTCCTTTAGAGAAATAACTGGTAAGATGCTTTGCCCACTTTCCCGTTCCATAGTATGTTTTTATTATTGAGTTTTAATATTTCTTTGTATATTCTATATTTAAGAATGGTTTGAGGCTCTTCGTGTTCCTGGAGCAAGCAGATGCCCTTGGGCTACACTTGCTTGCAACAGGACTATGGAGATGTTACTGGTGCCCGCTGGAGCAAATCGATGAACAAAGGGAAGCCAAGTGATACAGTGATTCTATATTTAAGCTCCTTGTTGGGGGTGATTTGTAGAAATTATTTCCCATTCCATGAGTTGTCAGTTTACCTTTTTGGTGGTATGCTTTGAAGCACCAAAGTTTACATTTGATGATGTTCGGTTTATTTTTTGTGTGTGTGTGTGTCAACAAACTATTGCTTAGTACATGGGCCACGAAGATTTAAATTTACATTTTCTTCTAGAAATTTTAAAGTTCTGGCTTTTATGCCTAGGTCTTTAATCGTTTTCAGTTTATTTTTTACTCTGAAATGAAATAGCAGTCCGACTTCCTTGTACGAGATGGGGTGAATTGAGACGACACCTAGCAGTGCTCAGACTTACTGCTAGCTCCGAGCTCAGGCATCAAGCCTGGGTCTGTTGAGTGCAGAGCCAGTGCCCGACCTGCTTATACTCTGTCCCCTGTTTAATACTCAAATAGTCAGTTGTGGTATAATTTGTTGAAAGGAGTTTAACCCAATAAATTAACTTGACATTCTTGTTGAAAATAGTTGATCTAAAAAGCAAAAAAAAAAAAAAAATAGTTGATCTGAGGGGCAAATGCTTGATATTGATCAAAAAGTAAAAGGTTTCATTGTGCAAAATGAGTAGGTTCTAATGACTCAGTAGTAAAGTGTGGGGACTAGGGCTGGACCTCATTCCCAACAAATGGAGACATTACTGGCGCCTGCTCGAGCAAATCGATGAACAACGGGAAGACAAGTGACAAGATAGTTAGAATTTAACATCTGTCGTTCCATCACATGTACATAGTGTAGAAGTTGATTTTGGTCATCTTTTCATTGTATGTATCTGTGTATGTCAGAACCAGTTTCAGATTTATTAAATGCAGATGTTTATTAAAATATATACATTTTTATATCACGAATATCTGAAGTTGTTTTAGAAAAGTCTGACTGCAGGAAAGATAACACAGGGCCCTGGAGGCATGCATGGAGGCAAGAGCCTGAGTTATGTCCCTGGCTGAGTTATGTCCACTATCCCCAAGCACCACCTGGAGGGAGCCTTGGGCTCCAAGCTTGGAGTAGCCCTTGAGCACTTTTGTGACCCAAGAAACCAAAAGAGGAAATTTTGGAGGGGAGAATCACTTGAGCATAAATGACTTATTTTTTTTTTTCTGCTTTTTTTTTGGGTCACACCTGGCAATGCTCAGGGGTTACTCCTGGCTCTGCACTCAGGAATTACTCCTGGCGGTGTTCAGGGGACCATATGGGATGCTGGGAATTGAACCCGGGTCAGCTGCGTGCAAGGCAAGCACCCTACCCGCTGGGCTATCGCCCAGCCCCATAAATGACTTATTTTTCACTCGTGTCTGTTCCATTGTCTGTTCATACTAAAGCTACACTGACTTGATTACTACATCTTTGTAGTAAATTTTGAAATCCAAAAATGTGTTTCCCCAACTTTTTTTTCATTATTTTAGATATTTTAGATTCTTTTGGTTTTCACATAAATTTTGGATCAGTCTGGAGAGCAATATTAAAACTCCCAGTCTTGGGCCCAGAGTGATGGTACAGCGGGTTGGGCATTTGCCTTGCATGTAGTCAGCGTGGGTTTGATCCCCAGGCATCCCATATTGCTCCCAAGCACCACCAGGAGTTAATCCTGAATTTAGAGCCAGGAGTAAGCCCTGGTCATTGCTGGCTGTGACCCAAAAAAAATAAAAAAAAAAAAGCCAATCTATAAACATAGATTATCTTTACTTTTATTGAGGTCGTCTTTAGGTTTTTTTCAACACAACTACAATTCAGTGATTCTTAAGATTTTTTTTTGCCATTGTAAGTGAAATTTTTTTGTTTCCTACATGTGTAATGTATGTAGAAAAAGTTTTCATCTATAGGTTTATGTCCTATAATATTGCTATGAACAACAATTTATTGGTTGTAATAGGTTTTTTTAAGTGTATTCCTTAGGGTTTTCTGTATACAAGGTTATCTCATCTATCTGTTAAATAGAGATGGTCTTCTCTTTCATCTGAATACCTTTTCTTTTCCAGCCTGATTATTCTGATCAGATGCTCAGTAAAAGTGTGTATCAGAGTAGCAATACTGGACTTTCTTTTCTTGTTTCTGTTCTTAGGGGAAAACATCTCATCTTTCAGTAATAAGTGATATTAGCTGGGAGCCTTGGGGGGCGTGTTTTTGTTTGTTCTGATTTGTTGGGCCACACCCAGCTGTGCTCAGGACTTACTCCTGGCTCTGTGCTCAAGGATCACTCCTGGTGGGGGGCAGGATGGAGTGAACCATATGACCATATGGGATGCTGGCATCAAACCTGGGTCAGCTGCATGCAAGACACTGTCCTACCCGCAGTACTGTCACTGGCCCCAAGCTGTTTTTATAAATTCTCTTTATTTGGAAAAAAAAATTCTATATATGTTTTATTCCCACCTACCACCTGGCTAGTAGATATATGTAGTGAGTTGATGTTTTTAGGATAGTTTAAAGATACCTAAAATAGGTTTGTTTTTGTCACATCTCGCAGCATTTAGGGGCTACTCACCTATTGCTTGGAGCTGCTCCAGCCATGAGGTGCCATGATCAAACCCGGCCAGACCTCCAGTGCAGAGTGTGTGCACTGCCCATTAGACCGCTCCCTGACCTCTAGATATTTAAAGTAGTTTCTACTTTCTCTAAAAATGAACAAATCTGTCATGTAGTGAATTATTTCCATTTTCTCTTTAAAAAAGTGATCATAGGCTCTTAAATATGGCTATTTCATATTAGTGACTATGAAGTGATATGACTTGCAGTGAAGTGATATACTAAATATATATTTCATTTTATTTTTGTGCTAACAGTAGAGAAAGATTCATTCCTTGAGCTTTACTAGTGAGGCAACAAATTATCCTCAGACAGTCGTTATTGGTCAGTTCTTCAGTAAACAAGTTGGGTGGCGTATGTTTTTACCTCATTCAAGCAAACATGTACACGAGCTAAATGCAGTGGGCTCTTCTGTAATTATGTGCCTCATAGACAAAGTCGCTGTGTCTTGGGTTTGGCTTATTTATCATGGTCTTCTGGTCTGAGCACTTGACCTTTCAGCTTTGCTATATACAAGCAGTTATTTTTGTTGTCATTGCCATAGTGTAGATAAAGTATGTGCTCAATATATACTGTTTATCTAGTATATACTAGATAAAGGAAAAGGATTAAGATTAGACCAGATGTAAAATAATCGTTTCAAAATTAAATGAAAGCTAAAAACTGTTTTATTTTCTTTGAAGGCTTTAGTGGTTTTATAGCAGGGGAATTACAGAGGAATTGCATAGGTCTTTGGGAGAATGGGGTGTCATACATCTGAAATCAGATGCTTAGGCAAGCATTCCTTGACAGAAAAGCTACTAGAAATTTCAGACACTTTTTTAAAAAAATTCTACTTTATAATTACATTTCTATGTGTTAATAAAAATTTTTAAAATTCTCATTGCAATTCCACTTTATTTTGTAGATTTGTACTATGGTGGGGAAGCTTTCTCTGTAGAGCAGCCACAGTCTTTTACTTGTCCCTATTGTGGAAAAATGGGCTATACGGAGACATCTCTTCAAGAACATGTTACTTCCGAACATGCAGAAACATCCACGGAAGTGGTAAGTGGCATAACCTTATGTCTGAAATGCTTTGTAAGGTATTTTTCTAATATAAATAAAGCTAGTTTACTGTTATCTAAGTGTAATGATACTGTTATATAACAATTATGAGAACTCTTTTAAATAGCACATTTTACACATTCTCAAAGCAAATAAGATAATGCCCCTTGTTGACTCAACATGTTTTCTTGCCCTTTTGCTAAATATAGTGTGTGGGCTGAAGAGATGGAATAGGGGTTATAAGGTTCAGCCTACCTGGTAGCTAGTCGCAGTATGATCCCTGGCACTGCATGGGCCCCTGAGTACCACTAGATATGTCCTGGAGACCCTGATCACCTCACCCAGGTGTCCTGGGCGTCACCAGCACCACAGCCGAGCACTGCATCCTTGGTGCCTCCGTCAGCCGAGCCCCACTGGCAGAGTCATGGGGAGGGCTCCCTTTCCCTCTGGCCTCCTGACACCACTTGGGACACCTACCCACACCTTGAAAAGAAGACATTTGAAATCTTGCCCAAATTCAGGAGCTCTTCAGTAAGTACATGGTGAAGCGAATATCAGCCTAAGCACTTGTCTTTCTGTTGTAGTCTCGACTGTAACCTAAACCTACTTGGGTTTTATTTTTTCCGTAAGGAAACAGGAGAAATTGGTTAAATATTACGTAGAAAGCCGTTTTCGTACTTCATTGTACATTATCATCTCGCATTGTATCATCACTCACACCCACCTGACCTTCAGCCTGTCGAATCTTTTGCTTTATAGGCTAAAATTCTGAGGTCCCTTGAAGTTTGTCCTACTCTTGATATTTTTTCAGTGGCTGTAAACCAAGAACCCTGATTCAGACTTTTGTCTGCAAAATCTTTGGACTTTTGCTTGTCATTTTTGTGTCAGCATGTATCTACCTTTAAGTGAAGGGCCAGACATGTGATTCATTGGTAGTTTCTTGCATATGTGAGACCCTCAGTTCTCCACAACGAAGGAAAAATCACAGTGGGGCGGAGCAATAGTCCAGCTGGTAGGGTGTTTCCTTGTACACAGCTGACCCGGGTTCAATCCCTGGCACCCCATATGGTCCCCCGAGCACCACCAGGAGTAATTCCTGAGCATCACCAGGTGTGACCCAAAAAGAAAAAAAAGTTAAAAAGAGTTATAGAGTTATAGTTTAAGAAGTTGGTAAATTTGGGGCCAGAGCAAATACTAAGAGAGTAGGGCATTTATCTCTGATGCGGCCAACCTGGGTTCAATCCCGCAACATATGTGGTCCCTCAAACACAGCCAGGAATGCCTCCCCTCCACGCCACCACAGCCCCCAAAAAGTTGATAAATTCCTCAACTACGTAGCAGGTTAGAAATGCTCTCATTTTGTATCGTGGGACCCTCAGAAATACCATGGTTCATTTTAGTGCTGTTCTGGTTGTATTCTTTCTGTTTTGCAAAGGTGACTTTGCTTTCTTTCAGTACAGTCTCGTGCCATGATGAAGTATGCTTCTTTCTCTACTCATCAATAGACAATAGACTCGACTCCGTCTCTATTCTGATTGATGTTGAATGCTTATAATAACTTTTCTTTGACTAAATCTTTGTGAGTTTGGGGCTGGAGAGATAGTATAGCAGGTAGGGCACTAGCTTTGCATAGGACTGACCCAGGAGTGATCCTTGAGTGCAGAGCCAAGTAATCGTTGAACATTGCCAGATGTGACCCAAAACCCTCCCCCGATTATTTACGTTAATTTTAGATGTTTGATACTTGATTTCCAAGATGCTATGGAGGTGTTTCTCTCATCATCAGTGGATATTAAAATCACTACTGACCAATAGCTTAGAGTATAGAATTCCCATTATTACTGAGATTGGATCCAGTTTACCACAGCTAAACTTAGAGAGCCCAGTGTACATTTGGTTCTGTTCCACAAGTAAAATAATAACTAAGCAAGAATCAACCTTTGAGAGTCTCGTCTTAATTTTTTTTCTGAAAGTAAATGCACAGAATGTGTTCATGGTCATCTATGCCTCATGCACAGCTTTGAAATGTGAAAATTCTACAAATGGATTTGTGATGTCTTCCAAAGTTGTATTGGGTTTTATGCCTTCATCAGATTCCAAGAATTTTGAGCACAGCTCAAAGCAATGACTACTATATTTCACAGTAATACTCAGGAAGTACTTTTAAGGGTTTCTCCTTTATTGGTCTAGTCTTTGCATTAGTGTTGTATCTTCCTCTGATCTGCCTGTAACAACACATCTAGGCATTTTAAAATGTGAGTGGGAAGCAGGCCAGAGTCTTTGACATGAAGATGTGAGGGTTTTTTTTTCTTTTTCTAATCATGTGGAATGTGCCCTGGAAGAAAGGCTGGCATATTGCAGATGGTTGCCTTTCTCTTACTGACCAGTAAGACCAGCCTGCTCGAAGGTGCTGCCTATATCTGACCAGCTGTTAGGCATGCTGACCCTCTGCGGGTTACCAGCTCTGATAGAACCGTCCAGTTGCATAGAGCTGTCTGGTTGATATTCCTGTGTTATTCCTCTCGCCCCCAGATATAATGTTAATGATTGATCATGCATTTTTATTTTTCTTCATTTTTGCTGTGCCAGAGTTTCATAGATACAGAGTAGGCCCTTTACCACTAAATATATCCCTACCCTTCAAACAGTGTCAAATTATAGAGCTCAAGAGTAGCTCATATTATTTTGTTTTGGGATTATAACAATAGATTATATATATATATTTTTTTTTTGCTTTTTTGGGTAATACCCGGCAATTCTCAGGGGTTACTCTTTGCTCTGTACTCACGAATTACTCCTGCAGTTCTTGGGGTACCATATGGGATACCGGGATTGAACTCAGGTCAACTGCGTGCAAGGCAAATGCCCTACCCACTGAACTATCACTCCAGCCCCCTAAAATGAGTTGTTTTAAGTTACTTTGTGAAATATTGGGAGGCACAACCATTGTTCTCTGCCCCTCTCCACTTTCAGACCATCTCATTGTTCTGCTGCCTCCTGAGCCCGTAGTCTCAGGTTCGATTCAGTGCCCAATGTTTACTGTCAGTTAATATTATCCATATCCTGGGGCCGGAGCGATAGGCCAGCGGGTAGGGCGTTTGCCTTGCACGCGGCCGGCCTGTGCCGGCCCGGGTTCGATCCCCGGCATCCCATATGGTCCCCCGAGCACCGCCAGGAGTGATTCCTGAGTGCAGAGCCAGGAGTAACCCCTGAGCGCCACCGGTGTGACCCAAAAAAAAAAAAAAAAAAAAGAAAAAAAATATTATCCATATCCTGATTTGTTTCTCTATATGCCAGTTGTTTCTCTAAATGCCTAAGGTCATCGTGATATTTGTCCTTGTGCTTCTGAGTTAACTTAATTGATACCCCCTAGATCTTTTTTTTAATTTGATTCTAGTTGGTGCAACTGCATGACAGTTTTTCTTGTGACTGAATAGGATGACTGCAGTGCCTTCCTTCATTCATCTGTTGTTGGCGTTTTGGGGTGCTTCATATTCTGGCTATTGTACTATGTGCTGCATTGATCACGGGTGTACAGAAATCACTTTGAATTAGTGTTTTTTTGGTTTTGTTTTTTACTTTTTGGGTCACACCCAGCAATGCTCAGGAGTTACTCCTGGCTCTGCATTCATGAATTACTCGTGGTGGTGCTTGGGGACCATGTGGGATGCAAGGGATTGGAGCCAGGTTGGCCACGTGTAAGGCCCTACCCACTGTGCTATTGTCTCGACCCAAATTAATATTTTTTGTGTTTTGGTAGTAGGTAGCTAGAATAGGGATAGCACTGTCATGGGGAACTCCATTCTTGATTTTTTTTTTTAATAAATTTCCATATTGTTCTCCAGTTTTCTCAACTCCAACTGTTGAAGACTTTTGTTGGTTCACTTCTTGCACCGTGCTTTCAATAGATTGGCTATCCATAAATATGAAGGTTTATCACTGGATTCTCAGTTCTGATCCATTGGTCTGACCTCCTGGTCTTAGTCTAGTGCCATGCTTTTTTGATTATTATAGCTTTATAGTATAATTTAAAGCCAGAAAATTCAATACCTCCTAACTTATTTTTCTCCATATGGATTTGCCTATGTGTGAGGATTTTTTTTTTTTTGCTTTCATACAAATTTTAGTACTGTTTGTCATAGTCCTTGAAGAATATCATCGGGTTTTTTTTTTTCTTTCTTTTTTGGGTCACACCTGGCAATGCTCAGAGGTTTCTCCTGGCTCTGCACTCAGGAATTACTCCTGGCGGTGCTCGGGGACCATATGGGATGCCGGGATCGAACCCGGGCCGCACAGGCCGGCCGCGTGCAAGGCAAACGCCCTACCCACTGGGCTATCGCTCTGGCCCCTATCATTGGTTTTTTATAATAGTATTTCTTCCAGTCCATGAACACATTTTTCCGTTTTCTGGTGTGCTCTTCTGTTCATAAGTGATACAGAATAGGTCTTTCGCATCCTTTGTTAAACTGATTGCGTGGTATGTGATATTTTGAGGCCCAGGACTTTTTAAGTTTTAATAACCATCTTTCATTATAGCTGTAGTCCATTAAAAGACCATTTTAGTCACTTTTTACTTTTTTTTTGGTCACACCCAGCAATGCTCAGGGGTTATTCCTGGCTCTGCACTCAGGAATCACTGCTGGCGGTGCTCAGGGGACCATATGGGATACCGGATTGAACCCAGGTCGGCCATGTGCAAGGCAAGCGCCCTACCCGCTGGACTATCGCCTCCGGCCCCCTGAAAGACCATTTTAGGGGCTGGAGCCATAGTCCGACCCAGATTTGGTCCCCGGCATTCCATGTGGTCCCCCAAGCACCACCAGGAGTAATTCCTAAGTGCAGAGCCAGGAGTAACCCCTGAGCATTGCTTGGTGTGATCCAAAAAAGCAAAAAAATAAATAAATAATTATTTTTGTATGTGAAAATGAGGTAACTGAAAAGTTTCCAGGAGGGTACCTGTGCCTAACTTTTGCTGTTAACACTTAGTAAGGTTTGCGTTGCTCTGTAACTTAGAGTAAACTGCTGTAGGGAATGTGAACCAGAGCAGTTTCAGAATGAGAGGAGCATTTGAAGAATGGCAAATCAGATCTTCATTTTTATTTTCTTTTTTGGGTCAGGGGTTACTCCTGACTCTTCAAACAGGAATTACCCTAGCGGTGCTTAGGGGACCATATGAGATGCTGGGGATCGAACCCGGTCAGCCACATGCAAGGCAAACACCCTACCTGCTGTCCTATCGCTCTGTCCCCAGATCTTCAGATTGATCATGATTCTTCCTTGTCTTGAACTCTTCCTTTGTCCGCTGTTCTTTTTTTTATTCTTTGTTCTATGAAATATTGATTTGTCCAGTTCAGGGCATAAACTTTTCCTCTCATGACCCTTTCACCCAAAAATTTTCCTACATGATTCTAGACATATAGGTATATAAAGTAAGTATAAAGTCAAACATTTACTGATGATAAACCATGAAGAAAATAATTTTCATCTTTTGTTTTGTGTTTCTGTGCCACACCTGGGATGCTCAGGGATACGTATTCTTTTTTTCTTTAATGTTTTATTATACCACCGTGAGATGTACAATTACAACGTTGTTCGTGTTTGGAGGTTTCAGTCACATAGTGTTCCAGCACCCGCCCTCCACCAGTGCCCATTTCCCACCACCAATGTCCCCAATTCCCTCCCCCTCCCATAGCCTGCCTAAATGGCAGGTTCTTTATCTCTTTTTTCTCTCCCTCTCTCTTTTCCTTCTCTTACATGTTGTGGATGGCAATACATACACTTAGAGGCCATCATGTGCATTTTTTTTTTTGCCTGTATTTAATGCTCAGTTCTAAGTTGGT
Source organism: Cryptotis parvus (assembly GCA_021461705.1). NCBI lineage: Eukaryota > Metazoa > Chordata > Mammalia > Eulipotyphla > Soricidae > Cryptotis > Cryptotis parvus. The sequence goes on along the minus strand of JAJIBD010013640.1, from coordinate 23,427 downwards.
ATTAGTCCTTTCGACATTTATTCACCCATGTTCCCTTCTCTGTCTTACCTAACCTCTGACTCCCACACGTTTGTGGTAATTTCCACTTTTGGTAAAACCTGATCCACATTTCGCCTGACATTGGATTTTGGTATCATTGTGTGTGTGTGTGTGTGTGTGTGTGTGTGTGTGTGTGTGTGTGTGTGTAGTCATGCAAATAAATGCAGTCAATATCTCCTTCTAACTAATTTCACTCAACATGATCCTTTCCATGTCCATCCATTGATAGGCAAATTTCATAACTTCATTTTTCCTAACAGCTGCATAATATTTCATTGTGTAGATGTGCCAAAGTTTCTTTATCCAGTCATCAGTTCTTGGGCATACTGGTTGTTTCCAGGTTCTGGTTATTGTGCATAGTGCTGCTATGACAATAAAAGTATGGATTTTATGTGCTTTTGGCTTCCCAGGGTATATTCCCAGGAGTGGTATGGCTGGGTCAAAAGGGAGCTCAATTTCTAGTCTTTGGAGGAATGGGATGGGATACATATTCTTTTTTTTTTTTTTTTTTTTTTTTGCTTTTTGGGTCACACCCGCGGGCGCTCAGGGGTTATTCCTGGCTTTGCACTCAGGAATTACTCCTGGCAGTGCTCGGGGGACCATATGGGATGCCGGGATCGAACCCGGGCCGGCATAGGCCGGCCGCATGCAAGGCAAACGCCCTACCCGCTGGGCTATCGCTCCGGCCCCCATATTCTTAACTCTGTGCTCACTCCTGTCCGTGCTTGGCTAACAGGACAGCGTCAAAGTGTCAAAGCGCATTACCAGGGTTTGAACATAAGTGCCTGCAAAGCATGTTCTGAAGTCTTTTTTTTTTTCTTTTTGGGTCACACCCAGCAATGCTCAGGGGTTTCTCCTGGCTCTGCACTCAGGAGTCACCCCTGGCGGTGCCCGGGAACCATATGGGATGCCGAGGATCGAACCCGGGCCGGCACAGACCGGCCGCATGCAAGGCAAATGCCCTACCCGCTGGACTATCGCTCTGGCCCCAAATGTTCTGAAGTCCTTTTGAGCTGTCTCCTCAACCCAAGAAGTTTGTTTTAAAGCAAATGTTTTTTGCAGAGGCTACATCACTTCTAGCATTGCTTGAGGAGCCAGATGTGGTGCTAGGGATAGAGCTGGGGTCAGCTGTGTAGAAAGTAAGCACGTTACCTACTGTACTATCTGACCCTTTTAAACCCCCTTGATTTTTTTTGTTTTGTTTTGATTTGATTTCTTGGTCACCTGCTCCAGGCTTACTCCTGACTTTGTGTTGAGGGATCACTCCTGATAAAGCTCCCCAAGAGCCATATGGGGTACTGGGCATCAAACCTGGGTTGACTGTGTGGAAGACAAGCGCCCTACCCACTACTATCTCTCCTTCCCACAGAAAACACATTTTTAAGGTTTCCATAATTTCTACTTTGTTGCACAGCCCCTATATGGGATTGTGAACCAAGGTTTTAGAAAGCAGGTTTAGTCTAGACAGCTAATTTCAGGTCAATGTATAGAAATAGTTTGCCTGAAAATTCTTAGAATAATACTAAAGATGGGAAGCTCTCTTATCAACTGATGCCGAGTTATGAGGTAGCTTAGTAGTTGGTTTTGTCTGTTTTAGGAAGAGAAAGTAGCCCCGGTGGTACTTGGGGACCATCCGTGTAGTGCTCAGGTGACTGCTCACTGCCCTTGGGGAGTCATGCAGTGCTGGTAATCAAGCCAGGGGCTCCCACGTGAAAAGTGTGTGCTCCTTTTGAACCATCTTCTGGTTCTCAGAAGTTCTTTCAGCACTTTTCAGCTTGCCTTTCCTTCTGCCTACCCCATGATATAAGGAGAAAAAGAGTTATTTCCTCCGAGGGAAAAAATTACTTAAAAAATAAAAGCTTAAAATGATTTGACATTGGTGGTGGGAAGTATACACTGGTAAAGGGACAGGTTTGGAATATTGTGTGACTGAAGCCTAATCACAAACAACTTTGTAACTGTATCTCATGGTAATTCAATTAAGTAATGATGGTAATAATATCAATAAATGATTTGAAGATTCCAGTCATGGTAATTAAAAGTTAAGGTCATTTGTTCTTGGAAACATGACCAAACCCCCTCACGTGACTAACTGGTAGTGAACATTCTTGAGAAGAACATACACGCTTCTGTTGTAGCCAGAACTTTTTGTTTTTTCTTTTGAGCATCACACCCAGCGATGCTCAAGGGTTACTCCTGGCTCTTTGCACAGGAATTACTCCTGGCGGTGCTTGGGGGACCATATGGGATACTGGGGATTGAACCCAGGTCAGCTATATGCAAGGCCCTACCCACTGGACTATCACTCTGGCCGTAGCCAGAATTCTTATTTATTTCTCATTCCTTGCAAAAATGTTTTTGGGCTCTACCTTCCTGCCCTGACTCCTTGAGACTGTAGATACCATCTGCTTCCTGTTGATGCCATTACTCAGTAAGGTATTTCTTCCGGGAGCCCAGAGCAATAATACAGTGGGTGGGGCATTTGCCTTGCGTGCTGCTGCCCTGGGTTCTATCCCTGGCATTCCGTATGGTCCCCTCAGCACCACCAGGAGAAATTCCTGAGTACAGAGCCAGGAGTAACCCCTGAGCCAAGTATGACCCATAAAAGCAAAAAAAAAAAAAAAGATACTTCTTTCTGTTTCTTTTTCTTCTCAGTGTCTGCAGGCAACATACAACTTAACCCAAGGAAAATCTAAGTAGAGCCTAAGTAGAGAGTTTTCCTCTTGGTAAGCACTTAGGCTTATTTCTAGAGTGAATTATGTGCAGAATGAAGAAATGGAGTAGATATGACTCCTTTGAAAGTTATTTTTCGTTGTGACTAAAATGTTATTTCAAGTTGTGTAAATTCCCAGGACATCAACTTACATACATAATTAAAATTCCTGTCCAAGAAACATATTTAGAACCGAAACATAGACCCGGAGGAATAGCGTAGTAGCTTAGAACTTCTGCCTTCTGAGCTTACCTTCACTCACTCAAATCCCCAGTGACTTCCATGTGCCAAGCACAATCTGCTTTCTTTGATCTCAGCATCACACACAGTTTCTGGCAGCCCTGCAGCCAGTATATAGGAACACCAAAAAAGGACTGCAGCCCTAGGAGCACCCTGGCAAAGAAATGCAGCCTCCCAGTGAGCATTGCGGCAACTCCCAATGAGCAGTGCACACTCCTGTGCTAGGAGTGTGAGTTCCGTGAGCACCTGCAGACACCACCACTGAAGGAGACCAGCACCAGAGAGCACTTAGTGAAATGTGCGAGCACCGTAACCAGTGTGTATCCAACTCTGGGTCAGCACAATGAAGGAAAGGGGGAAGAAGTAAAAATCAAGTAAAAGCTTTATTTGTATATAACAAACTTCCTAGCGTTTTAAATGCTACTCGTGTGCAGGGGATGTGACTCACTGGTAGAGCACTTGCCTTGCATGACACTCTGCCTGGCTCTGCAAAAACAACCCAAAAACCACTTTCAGTTTGCCTCAGCAGCCGTTAGGTAGGTCAGTATAATGCCAACATTTTTTTGTAAAATAAAGATTTAAAAACAATGCTTGTATTTTTTTGTGTCTTGGCTTTAAATTCCAATAACTCTCTTTGGGTTAGTCCGTTGTAAAAGAAAATGTGTTTAAAAACATCCTATTAAGGGGCCAGAGAGATAGTACAGCAAGTAAGCGGCTTGCCTTATACATGGCTGGCCCGGGGTTCAGTCCCTGGCACCACATATACAAATGTAATAAGTAGACATTCAAATTAAGTATGCTGTGCATTGTAAGATCATGAGTGTCAGAGAAACAATGCATCAAACATTTGATATCACCAGGCAATACTAGATTATCTAGGAAAATCAAAGTCATGAAATAGTCTTTGATGTCCTTTTGAGGAAAAATGTTTTCTTGGATCTAAAATTAACCAAAGGAGGGGCCAGAGTGATAGCCCAGCGGGTAGGGCGTTTTCCTTGCACGCGGCCAGCCCATGGCGGCCCTGGTTCAATCCCCGCATCCCGTATGGTCCCCTGAGCACCGCCAGGGGTAATTCCTGAGTGCAGTGCCAGGAGTAACCCCTGAGCATTGCCAGGTGTGACCCAAAAAACAAAAAAAAAAAAAGTAAAATTAACCAAAGGGGGCAGAGCGATAGTACAGTGGTAGGGCATTTGCCTTGCATGCGACCAACCCAGGTTCAATCCCTGGCATCCCTTCTGGTCCCCTGTGCACCGCCAGGAGTAATTCCTAAGTGCAGAGCCAGCATTATACCCTGAGCATTGCCAGGTGTGACCAAAAAGGCAAAAATAATAAAACTAAATTTTATTTCATTTTAAATAAAACCAAGAAGAAAGAACTGAGTTTATTGTGTTTGTAATCCAGCATTCAGTCAAGAAAAGCTGTTTTGCTGGGCAATTACTTCACATCAAGGTTTGCTGTAAGAGGAAGCTTGGTGCCTCAGTATCCAAGCTCATGGGGAATTTCGTCCCTTCCGCAGTGCTGCAGTCTAGCATTAGTTCAGACAGAGTCAGATAAAAGGTTTCTCTGGTAGGAGTTATTCTGTGCTGGACAGCCACGTGGGGCCAAGGATTGAGCCTGAGCGGTGTGAGCTATTTCCCAGCACCAACAAGCTTTTTTTTTCCCCCCAATGCATTTTTTCTATATCAGTAAACTAAATGAGAAACCTCTTATATAGACTTTTTTTTTTTTTTTTTTTTTTTGCTTTTTGGGTCACACCCGGCGACGCTCAGGGGTTACTCCTGGCTCTGCACTCAGGAACCACTCCTGGCGGTGCTCGGGGACCACATGGGATGCTGGGGATCGAACGCTGGCCGGCACAGGCGCGCGTGCAAGGCAAACACCCTACCCGCTGGGCTATCGCTCCTGCCCCTCTTATATAGACTTTTAAAATGGGAGTGGGGTCAGGGAGATAGACAGGTAAGATGTTTGCTCTATGTACCACCTACCCAGGTTCAGTCTCCTGTACCACGTGTGGACCCTGAGCACAGCCAGGAATAAGCCCTAAGTATAGTTGGGTGTGGCCCTCCACCTCCGCCCCCCAAAATGGGGAAGAACTTAATACATGATGGATTTTTTTTTCTTTTTAGGTCACACCCAGCAGCAATGCTCAAAGTTTACTCCTGGCTCTGTGCTCAGGAATTACTCCTGGCACTGCATGGGGAACCATATGGGATGCTCGGATCGAACCCGGTCAGCTGCATGCTAGGCAAACGTCCTACCACTGGACTATAGCCCAGGCCCCACATGATGGATTCAAACTTGCTGTATGGGGAAGAACATGGTGTGCTTGCTTAAGAATCAGAACCAGGGGGCCGGAGCGATAGTCCAGCGAGTAGGGCAGTTGCCTTGCATGCAGCCGACTCGGATTCGATCCCGGCATCCCATATAGTCCCCTGAGCACCTCCAGGAGTAATTCCTGAGTGCAGAGCCAGGAGTAACCCCTGAGAATTGCTGGGTGTGACCCAAAAAAGAAAAAAATTTTTTTTTTTTTTTAAAGAATCAGAACCAGGGACCCGGGCCCAGAGCAGTACTACAGTGGGTAGGCGCTTGCCTTGCACACAGCTGACCTGGGTTTGAATCTTGTTACCCCATGTGGTCCTCTTCGCCCTGCCAGTCATATGAGTGAAGAACCGGAAGTAAGCCCTGAGCACCACCAAATGTGGCCCAAAAACCCAAAAAAAGAGAGTCTGTATTTGAGTGATGGTTTTTGTCTAGCATGCACTGGGGCCACATGAAAAACGGAAACTGTCTGTTATAACAGTGAATGTCAGCTCTCATCTCCATGTGTTGGTAAATGTTTCTGAAAGGAGAAGCAGCTTAGTAATGGCAAAAGCAAGACTAAGAACAGAAAAGGCATTTGTGAATGAAGTTTTGGGGTCGGTGGAGGGTTGCAGTTAAGTAACTTTTTCCCCCTTTTTTGAGGTTACACCCTGCAGAACCTAGTAACACTTAGCTGCCTAATAACTCCTTACCCACGTGTCTTCTGTCTTCTCTTTCTCCCTGTCTTCCTCAGACATTTTGCTTTCTTTGAGCCCTCATCCAAGTCATTCATTTGGACCAGTCATCCAACATATTCCACTTGGTTCTTCTGTTTTGAGGGTTTGGGGTTCTGGTTTCCCCATGGTCTCAGGGACTACTCCTGGCATGAGGCCTGTAGCACCATTTGGTGCCAAGAGTCAAATCTGGGGCTCCTGCATGCAAAGCCTGCACTGCACTCCCCTGCCCGTTCAGCCATCTCCCTGGCCCTCTCCTGGGTTCTAACAGAAATTTGAATTTCTGTGCTCACTTTTTTTTTTTTTTTTTTTTTTTTGGTCACACCCGGCAATGCTCAGGGGTTTCTCCTGACTCTGCACTCAGGAATTACTCCTGGCAGTGCTCGGGGACCATATGGGATGTCGGGGATCGAATCCGGCCAGCACAGGCCAGCTGCGAGCAAGGCAAACGCCCTAACCCGCTGGGCTATCGCTTCAGCCCTCTGTGCTCACTGTTAAACTAGGAAGGATACCTTCCCACCTAGTAATTCCTTAACTTTTGGCCATTCTTTATCCCTAGTAATTATGGAAGTTTTTGTATTATTCCTTGCTAAATTTTCTGAATATAATCCTGCTATTTCAGCATGGTTACTACAATGAGAGTTAAAAGATTGCGTGTATAAAACTGAAACTAGGGGCTGGAGCGATAGCCCAGTGGGTAGGGCGTTTGCCTTGCACGCCGCCAGCCGTGCCGGCCCGGGTTCGATCCCCCGGCATCCCATATGGTCCCTCGAGCACCACCAGGAGTAATTCCTGAGTGCAGAGCCAGGAGTAACCCCTGAGTGTCACCGGTGTGACCCAAAAAAGCAAAAAAAAAAAAAAAAAAAAAACTGAAACTAACATGGAGTGGAAGATCTTGCTTTTTGTTTTGCATTCCCATCAAAGATGCTTTTTGGTTTGTACGTGGCCAGTCTTTCTAGGACATTCTTAATGTGCTGGACGTCTACCTGTGCTTTCCAATTCTTCTTTGTTTCAGTCATGTGTTCTTTTTATTCGGAGTGGGGGGTTACCTGACACTGCGCCTGGCTCTGTGCTCAGGAATTCACTCCTAGTGGGACCCAGGGGACTACATGGGATGCCAAGGATCAAACATGAGTCAGCCACATGCAAGACCAGCTCTCTGCCCTCTGTGCTACTCTCCAGCCTTGGGAGTTCTCACTCTTAAGGAGAATCCTCAACTAAAAATACTTAACATACACCCTCAAAGTACTAAAGTGGCTTCTGAAGCTTTGTGCATTTTGGATTGTTCACCGATTATTCCCAAAGGCCCAGATACCTTTGAAGAAAAATGCCTTTTCCTTTTAGTGTTACTTTCCATTTGAAATTTGTTTTCATTAGACGTATTTAAAAACAACACATTTCGTTCTCCTTTTGGTTTGTGGGTGTCTGTGGTGCTTGAGCTGTGGCTCCACCCAGCCACACGCACTCCCTCTGTCCTGCGGCTGGCTGCAGCTCCCCACGCTGTAGTCTCCTGTAGTCTCGGCGTACTCAGTTTGGCTGTTGTGTCCAGCCAGGATCACTGGACTGCTCACTCAGGTGCTCTGCCAGGACCTGCACTTTCTGTGCGAGGCACTTGCAAGTACTTTGTCCTGGCAGCATTTGCTGGGGATCCCACAGCAGAGCTGCCAGGATTGTAATCGGCTCTCGTGGTGCCCTGGGAATCAGACTGAATGACCGTCAGCCTCCAAAGCACGCTGCTTTGCCCGCTTCCTTTTCCTCTTTCCCTCTCCCTTCATGTGCTCTCTTGAGCTGTTGCCCAGCTTGTAAGGCGATGCTTTCTAAGTTTCTTCTGGGCCCTAAGTCTTAGATACTGTAATAATACTGTACATAGTCTAGTATCTGTTATTCTTGCGAAATAGTTTCAAAGGTATCTCAGTTGACTTAATTTCATGTTTCACGGGCCCCTACCAAGCAGTGCTCAGGGGCCACCCAGTAATGCCCCCAGGGCTATTGAGGGGGATTAAACATGGCAGGGCCTTTATCAGCCACTTGAGCTACCTACTGTAATGTCAGTATAAGGAATGGTGGACACATACATGAATTTCTAGTAAAGAATTGGTCAGGGGCCGGAGCAATAGCACAGTAGTTAGGGTGTTTGCCTTGCACACAGCTGACCTGGGTTTGATCCCCCGGCATCCTGTATGGTCCCCTGAGCACCACCAGGAGTAATTCCTGAGTGCAGAACCAGGACTGACCCCTGAGTATTGCTGGGTGTGACCCAAAAAGGAATAAAGAGAGAGAGTTGGTCATTTGTAAACTTGTGAACAGAAATTATTGCTTTTCTCTTTGACAGAGAGAACAATGATCACTTCTAGTAATCTCTGTGTCAGCTGATTTCTCCCATTTGCCTCACAGGCACATTCCACTTTGACCTACCTGTTTTAACACACTCTTATATGCAAGTGTTGTTTTTCATAGTCCTGAGAGAAATCCCCAGGACTGCTAACTGGGCATAGAGCAGGTAGGTATTAAAGAAGTCCCCTCCCAGTGGACTTAGGCTTTCTATTCATTGAAAAATGGGAACTCATGACCAGAACGATGCCTCACTGTGCTTTGCATGTTGGCACTCTGGGCTCAGTCTCTCCTCATGGTCTCCTAAACACTAAGCCAGGAGTGACCCTTGAGAGTCCTTGTATGGCCTCTAATGCCACCTCCCACTGACCCATTCTCTTCCCAAAAAAGATGGGGGTTTGCTTATATGGGATCTGTGGTCTGGAGTGGTTTTTCTGTCTGTACCCGAGTCACTTTCTCCTGCCTCTTCCTCTTACTCCTGTGTTCTCTTCTCCTCTTCTGTAAGTAGGGGGTAGCTTGAATTTCACTACACATGAAAGGCTTTAAGGGGCAGGAGCTATAGCACAGCAGGTTGGGAGTTTGCCCTGCGCGCTGACCTGGTTTTATCCCTGGCATCTCATACGGTACCCCTGCGCACAGACAGAAGCAATTCCTGAGTGCAGAGAAACCCCTGAGCATTGACAGGTGTGACCCAAAAAGCAAGATAAGGGGGAAATGGCTGTAGGCATGTGGACGCCTGTATTGGCCACGGAATCATGTTGCTACTCTCAGCTCTTAGCAGTAGTGGGACACAAACCTAAACCAGCCACCTGAGAGACTCGGGTGCTCCTTTACATCAGACCCTCTTGACTCTTTGTAGGGTTGAAGTTTTTCATGCCTCAGAATTTCTTTGCCAATTTCAGATCATTTTGTCCATTTGGATTTCTGAAAGAAAAAGGGACTTTCCTCTGAATATCCTCATTCTTTCTACTCATCCTCTCCCCTGCCTGCCATTGCACTTCTACTAAAACTACCACTCAGAAACCACTTTCCCAACCTGTGACGCCTCCAAAGAATTCTGCTTATTTCGAAAGCACCATTTTTATCCTGCTTTCTCCGGTCCCTTGTGATGTGGATGAGGGTTGTAGCTCAGTATTAGCACACTTAACCCTGGGTGTAATCCCTGCGCCTGAGGACACACTCAGTACATGTGCAGTTGAGTTTCAGTAAAAGTTGCTGTTTTATTTGGAAATCGCTTTCAGATCTAGTTTACTTTGGGGAATCATGTCTCAGTCTTCACCAAGTAAAATTAGACTATCAGACATAAATGTGCATTAAGTGACATGTTTTAAATTTTTTTATGCAATGAATTACGGTCTCTTGCTAGACCATGCAAAAGAGCCACACTATTGGGAGACTTTGCTGGAGCTTAGGGCTGAACTCTCTGAGAGACCCTGTGGGACTTTGAGAGACTGTGGAGTGTCACATGACCCACCCAGGTCTTGATTGCTGTCACTTTCCACTAGTCAGGATCTACATTGTTTTTCCTGATTAAGATACTCAGCCAGGGGCCGGAGCGATAGTCCAGCCGGATAGGGCATTAGTCTTGCACGTGGCCGGCCCATGCCAGCCCGGGTTCGATCCCCGGCATCCCATATGGTCCCCCCGAGCACCACAGGAGTAATTCCTGAGCTCAGAGCCAGGAGAAACCCCTGAGCACCACCGGGTGTGACCCCAAAAAGCGATGATGATGATGATGATGATGATGATGATGATGATGATGATGATGATGATATACTCAGCTAAAATGATATGTGATCAGCATTCACCTATTAAATCTACTTTCATTATTTTCATTTCAGATCTGTCCAATATGTGCAGCATTGCCTGGAGGCGACCCCTAATCATGTCACGGATGACTTTGCAGCTCACCTTACACTTGAACACAGAGCCCCTAGGGACTTAATATCCTTTCAAGAGCTGGTCATGGCGCCCGCTCACTCTTTCTTTCTTTCTTCCTTTTTATTATAGGGGCTATATCTGGCAGTGCTCAGGGGCCATGCAGTGCCAGGAATTAAACTCGGGCTCACACATGCTGGGCTTGTGCTCTTACTCGAGCTATCTCCCCACCCAGTTTTGTTGAAGGACCCACAGAAGAGGTTCTAACCCTCAAAATCATAGAATTTCTTTGACCTGCTGAGAGGTGACTCAGTGTTGAAGATAGTTCCTTTTTATGTTTACTATTCTTATTAAATGCAAGTGCGACCTCATCATCTCTAGTTTATTATAATCAAATGTGCAAAAGGTAGTCTGACCAAGTAATAAAATCTCCAAAACGACATGTCATTCAAAGGAAGAAAATGCTCAGCCAAATTAAAATCTAATTAAATACGAGGGTTTATTTGCTTCCCTTCCTATTCGGTGGTGCCTGACCTCAGGTGTGATGGCAGGTGTGAGCTTTAGGGCTCCTTCCTCTGAGGGATTCCCTTCTTAGTGGAGAATCATTTTCTGCTCGCTCTGAGAGAGAGAAAACATAAGGTCAAGTCAGCTCTGAATCCCTGTCTCACTGTTCTTTCAGGTTTCCCTCCCGAGCCCTGTTTCTCCGCAGTTCCTGGCAGTGTTCCCTCAGTCTCCTGGAGACCTCTGACCCACCAGAGAAATTACTGCGGCAGACTCAATGTTTCTGGCTTCTGGTTCCAGATTATGAATGGTTTTTATCTAACTACCACCTTTTCACCCAGGGTTTTGTTCTTACGAAAAGGTTTCCGTGTTCATTGCGATTCAGGCCGTGCATGAACTGATCAGAGCTTCTCTTTCTTGCCAGGCTTTTTTTTTTTTTTTTTTTTTTTTGAGGGGGCCATACTCAAGCTTCTGGGGGCTGATCCTGTTCACAGGAGTGACCCATGGCAGGTGCTTAGGGGACTGTATATGCAGTGCTGGGACCTGACTGGGATCAGCCACATGCAAGGCATGTAAATGCCTTAACCCCCTAAACTATATTTCCGGTCCTTCTTTGCCAGATTTTATTCTTATTTCTTTGATTGCCTCCTAGCAATTACAGTTCAACCCTAGGCCTATTAAATAAACTTTTGTTAGTTTTCTTTACAACCCATCCCTGTTGTAAAATCCCTTACAGATTTTATAGGAAATAAGAATGACCCAGTGGAGTTAAAAGAGAGAGGTTGAAACTGATGGGAAGATTTAAGATTTTTTTTTTTTTTTTTTTTTTTTTTTTGGGTCACACCCGGCGATGCTCAGGGGTTACTCCTGGCTCTGCACTCAGGAATCACTCCTGGCGGTGCTCGGGGACCATATGGGATGCCGGGATCGAACCCAGGCCGACATGGGCCGGCCGCGTGCAAGGCAAACGCCCTACCCGCTGGGCTATCGCTCCGCCCAAGATTTAAGATATTAAACGGACCTAACACTCTAGTGTTGGTGCTAATTGGTGCTAGTCTTGGCAAATACTCAGAGAGTTGAGACCGCTCGTCCACATAGAGACCCGGGAAATAACTGAGAGGACAAGAGCACAAAGAACTAGAGGCAAGACATGCCTGCAGCTGGCCCCAAGTGCAAAACGTGGCATTGGGTGCCACAGCACCAGAGTGTGGCCCTGGGAGGATCTGAGCAGTCTTACAGCCATCGCGGGCCTCAGCAGTGCACTCCCAGGCTTGGTTTGCTGGGTATCACCAATGATCCCCAGGTCCTCTGCTTGAGAGACTCGGAATTAATATTAATACTGTTATTAATGCAGTGACTTTTAAGTCACTTTGCATTTTATGTCAGATAATCCTGTAACAAAACCCCAAAGGGCTCTATTTAAGCCATGTCATAGAGAAGTTAGGCAAATAATTGAAAAAACGTTCCCAGTGGCTGGAGATACAGTCCATGGGTAGGGCATTTGCCTTGCATGCAGCCGACCTGGGTTTGACCCCGGCATCCAGGAGTAATTTCTGAGTGCAGAACCAGAAGTAATCCCTAAGCAAAAACCGAAAACCATTCCCACATCCTGAGTTTGTGTAATGGGGTGACGGGACACCCTTCCTCCTATCTCTCTGGCCCAGAGTTGTGAGATTGTAAATGCTACTGGCTACAAGGAGAAAATAAAACTAGTCAAATGTGTTTGTTTAGAAACTGACCTGAGAGAAAGTGGTTTCACTAAACTTTTTAACCGCTAGAGTTGTTAAACTTTTTTAATGGAATTCATCTTAAATGCACTTTACACCAGTTAGCTTTTTCTTTTCTTTTTTCTTGGTTTTTGGGGTTTTGTTTTGCTTTGATTTATTTTATGGTGCTGAGGATCAAATCTAGGACCTTACATATGCAAGCGAAGTGCTTATCTGCTGAGTTGGATGCCTGGCACCTGGATGCTTTTAAAAACAAAATACAGATCCAGGGCCGGAGCGATAGCCCAGTGGGTAGGGCATTTGCCTTGCACGGCGGCTGGCTCAGCCGGCCCGGGTTCGATCCCCCGGCATCCCATATGGTCCCCCGAGCACCGCCAGGAGTGATTCCTGAGTGCAGAGCCAGGAGTAACCCCTGAGCATTGCCGGGTGTGACCCAAAAAGCAAAAAAAAAAAAAAAAAACAAAAACAACAACAGATCCAGGAAAATTGCTCAAAGGGCAGGAGTGCATGTAGGTGCCCCTCCCCACCCAACCCCACACACACACACACACACACACACACACACACACACACACACACACACCCGAGCACTGCCAGAAAGGGGGGTGGAAGAATATAAATGATCGTAGTATCACTTGTGTAGTTCTCAAGCTGTCGACATGGACATCAGAGTGAGGCAGTGCATGGTGATGCAAGAAGGCTTACCTTGTCCCTTGGAAAGCCTGGGGAGGGACGGAGAATTACCTTGCATTTTGTAGCTATTCTTTTGCTGTTCCTTTGAAAGAAAAGTCTCTTCTATGATACCTGAGCCGTACATGGCCTTCAGGAATTTTGCTGACGTTTTGCTACTTGTACTTTCTTTAGTTTGGGTCATATTTGGCTCTTTAAGATGGTTGAGGGTGCTGTAAATTTGACTTTTTGATAAAGTCAGTTATTCCTCTGTATCCATTGATGGGGGAAAAATCTAGCTTTCTGAAAAAAAAATTTAGAGATTAAGACCAATAATCATAAGGAGTTAGTTGAGTGTTTCTTATACATGAATTTCTCACTCTTCAACAGTGGCCTCAGTGGAGTGCATGCTCAGATCTGCTCAGGTCTGTTGGCTTCCACCTTGCCCAGCAGTGTGGCTGTCATCACTGTCCAGGCGTGAGGACCATTTCCTCTCCCAGGAACCATTGGATATTTGTAGGCAAAGAACCCATGAGAAGCAGAGGTATTTGTCCCAGAGCACAGGATTTCCCAGGCCTTACGGCACTGCAGGCTGGACATTTCTTACCCACTTCAGGCAGAGGTGGGGAAGTTCTTCCAACTGAAGATACTTAAACCCTTGGATAGTCCACAGTGTACAGATAGACTCATATATTATATTGGCCCATATAACCCCCATCAATACAGTTGTGATGTTTTGCGTTTCAAGTTAAATGTGCTCTTTTCAAATGCTTACAGTTTAGGAAATACGTTATGTATCTTGCAAGGGTTTGATTGATTCCCCCCTTACATGAAATACTTGGGCTATTTTCTTTAACTTCGGAGTTACGATGAATCGAGTGGTGTTCGACATGTACGTAGAATGTTTCCACCCTGGCCGGGATTAGGAGGTCCTCGTGCTCGTAGATCAAACATGCACTTTACTAGCAGTTCTACTGGTGGACTTTCTTCTTCTCAGAGTTCATATTCTCCAAGCAATAGGGAAGCCATGGATCCTATAGCTGGTAAGTTAGTTTTATATTCTTAAAGGAAGTAAATGAGGTATAGTGGGAGGTGGGGACACGCCCTTAATTTTTTTTCTTTTTGAGTCACACCCGCGATGCACAGGAGTTACTCCTGGCTCTGCACTCAGGAATTACTCCTGGCGGTGCTCGGGACCATATGGGACGCCAGGGATTGAACCCGGGCCAGCACAGGCCAGCCGCGCGTGTAAGGCAAACGCCCTACCTGCTGGGCTATGGCTCCGCCCCGCCTTCAATTTTTTAATGACTTATTTAATCTCACTCAGAAATTATGAAACTTTTTAAGTACTTTGTAATGTCCTATCATTTCTTTATCAGTGTAAGACAGAAATAGCTTTGTATTTTGGTTGTGTCCTCTATTCAAACCCAGGGAAAGAGGGCCAGAGCGATAGCCCAGCTGGTAGGGTGTTTGCCTTGCACGCAGCCGACCCGGGTTTGATCCCCAGCATCCCTTATGGTCCCCTGAGCATTGCCAGGAGTGACCAAAAAAAAAAAAAAAACCAGGGAAAGACCTAAAATTCTATGAAAACAGCCTCTACAGAGTATGACAAATAATAGCACCAGAGCAATAGTCCAGTGGGTAAGGCTTTCAGGTTCAATCCCTGGCATCCAATATGGTCCCCTCAGCACTACCAGGACTAATTTGTGACTGCAAACCCAGGGAGTATCCCCTTTGCATCTCCACTGTGGTACAAAAACAATAAACAGTACAAAAAAATAAAAATAATAATTAACAGGAGTGAAAAATTAAGCTGGAAGAAAGTAAAGAAGAAAGTTCTCCTTGCCTAGATCTGAGGGCAATGTCATGAAATGTGCTAGTCAGTGTGTGTGTGTTAGTAGTACTGAAAAACCTGACTTCAGAAGTGACAACTTAGGGGCGGAGCAATAGCACAGTGGATAAGGCATTTGCCTTGCACACAGCTGACCTGGCGCAGCCGACCTGGGTTTGATCGCGGCATCCCATATGGTCCCTCACGCACTGCCAGGAGGAACCCCTGAGCATTGCCAGGTGTGGACCCCCAAAAAAAAAAAAAGATAATTTAGGACGTGGCCTTTGTGCCACAGCATAAGGATGGCCAAGCTGGAGGAGGTCAGCAGCAGAGCTTGGCCTGGGACTCAGAACAGCAGAGTCGAAAGCCAGGGTCGGGCAGTCATGCCGAGAGTCGGTCAGGATCTGAAGTGTGTGCACATGGTAGAAGCTGAGCCTCGCACGTGTGGAAATAGGGATTGTTGGGTGGAAGGAATAGAGGAAAGCCGACCTTTTGTCCTTTTCATTTTCCCCTAGTCAGATACTCCAACCGCTGCGGATTTATAGTTACAAAGTAACTAGAACTACTTTGCTCTGTCTACTATCTGCAAGTGAATTTTTTTTTTTTTCTTTTTTGGGTCACACCCGGCAATGCTCAGGGGTTTCTCCTGGCTCTGCACTCAGGAATTACTCCTGGCGGTGCTCAGGGGACCATATGGGATACCGGGGATCGAACCCGGGCCGGCTTAAGCCGGCTGTGTGCAAGGCAGACGCCCTACCCGCTGGGCTAGCGCTCCGGCCCCTGGAAGTGAATTTTTGGTTAGAGAAATCAGCACTTCTCAAGTATTCAGTTAGTAATTTAGTTTGCCTTTAAAAAGAGTTCATCAGTGTCAAGTCCTTGAGAGGAGTAAAATCGTAGCTTTACTCGTAAACTTTTTTAAAATCTGAGGTACACAATGGAATGTCTCAATTTGAAAGTGACATTTGGTCATTTGGATGTGTAGTGTGCCCAGCAAACTGAATTTTGGAGATGCAAAAAAGCCTGTGGGGGGCCAGAGCAGTAGTACAGCAGGTAGGGCGCTTGCCTTGCACATGGCTGTCCCCAGCGCCTCCTTGTCTCCTGAGCCCTGCCGGGAGTGATCCCTAAGCATCACCAAGTGAGGCCCCAAAAGCTAAAATCGTGTAAAGGTCAAAGAAATGATCCACGTCTGTTGGATTTCATTTTAACGATTCATTAAACCATTCTGTAAATACTTGAGTGCCTGAGCCCTGTCTGGCAGTATTATGAGAGTTGGGAATGTTGGAAACAGGCTTTAATCCCTGCTTTCAAGGAGCTCATGTTGGAGCGGCTTAAGTTATGATTGGACCATTATCTGAGTCACTTAGCTACTAAAATAGAGACAGTGTAGTGAAATGAGTCTATTAAGCAAATAGTTTAAAAAAGCAGTCTCAGCTGGGGGGGGGAGGAGCTGCTTAAAAGATACACAGTAAGGAATTAAAGGCACTTTACTTGAGTGCAGCCAACCCAGCTTCAGTCCCATCACTGCTGGGGAGTGGTCCCTGAGCCCAGGCAGGAGCTCAGGGGCCGTGAGACGTTGTCTGTTTCTGTGTTTGTACTCCCTTACATACAATAGCAGCCTCCAGGAGACATTTTCAAGGTAATGAGCTCCAAGTTGGAACCGTATTGTCACAGGCACCTATGGTTCCTCTCAGTGTTCCTCGGACAGTAAGAGAGATCTGGAGCATTTGTTCCCTCAGTGTGTAAGTGGATTGTCTTTCCATTGGCAGAGCTTTTGTCTCAGTTATCAGGAGTGAGACGGTCTGCAGGAGGACAGCTAAATTCTTCTGGCCCCTCCGCGTCTCAGTTACAACAGCTGCAAATGCAGCTGCAGCTAGAACGGCAGCACGCCCAGGCGGCACGGCAACAACTGGAGACTGCACGCAACGCGCGACCCGTCGTACTAACACAAGCAGCGTCACCACTACAATCACACAATCCACAGCAACCACCAACACAGCTAACACAGAGAGCAGTCAGCAGTCTATCCAGAATTCCCAGTTTCTTTTAACAAGGTAATGTGTTTATTAATCTAATGTTGAAAAAGTGCTGTTTTATTCATGACACATTCTGAAATGTTAAGCAAATTTTGTTTCCGTTTCCTCTTCCTATAAAATGTCAATGACAGTAGAACCTGATTTTGTTTCTTTCAACAAGTAGTTAAATGGTAGCCACATAAAGGTCTTAGAACAGGCCCTGACCCATAGTGTCCGTATTTCCGTTGTTTCCTTGGGGATCCTGTGCCTTTTCCATAGAGTTGCGTCAGTTGTCAGGGAGCTTAGGCTGGGCATGGACACCTGCCACAGTTGCCTTCTGGGACTTCTGTCACCGTCTCCAGGCTCTCTCTGTTCACTTGTTTTTTTTTTTCTGTTCCTAGTACTCTCTGCCTAGTTTCTTTTGCCACTGAAAATGGCAAATCTGTCCTGAAACTATGCAGACTTGTACATAGTTTCATTTAACAAGCAGTTAAGAAGAATCAGTTCTTAACCTCCATCCAGTCAGCCAAGTGCCAGCCTAGTTCAGTATCGTTGTGTTTGAGGATTTCCTGAGTCACGAATCGTTCTCATCCTGATGTGGGACCTTTGGCAGGCTGTGGGTTTGTCTTGACATCTTGGGCTTTGGAAACACCTTCACTTCAGGAATGATTGTTGGATGGAAGTAATAGAGGGAAAGCGGGACCTTTTGTCCTTTTCATTTTTTCCCCTAGTCAAATACTCTAACCACTGCAGATTTTATTTTGTAACTAGAACTACTTCCTTTCCTCTGTCTACTATCTGCAGGTGAATTTTTGGTTAGAGAAATCACTACTTCTCAAGTATTCAGTTAGTAATTTAGTTTTCCTTTAAAAAGAGTTCATCAATTTCTCGGGAGAGAATATGAGAACTGGAAATGTATTTCTCATGAAATCTAGTGAAGGCATAGGTTAGTACCTAAGGGTAACAGTATTGCTACAAATGTGGGAAATTCATCTTGTCCTGATTAAAGTATAAGTCAGAGAAAAGTGTCCTGGTACTATGCCAAAGATTCTGAATCTTACAACCTGTAAAACTTGCATGGTGAAAATTGCATAGAAATTGGCTCTTCACTGTTTGTTAGCTATTTGCCAATGAGATCTTTTCTTTTTAATTTGTACAGGTTGAATGATCCTAAAATGTCTGAATCGGAGCGCCAGTCCATGGAGAGTGAGCGTGCGGACCGCAGCCTGTTTGTCCAAGAGCTCCTTCTGTCTACGCTTAGTGCGTGAAGAGAGCTCGTCCTCAGACGAGGAGGAACGGGGGAGATGGCAGATTTTGGTGCTATGGGCTGTGTAGATATTATGCCTTTAGATGTTGCTTTTAGAAAACCTAAATTTAAAAGAGAGTAATAAAAGGAAATGAGCCTCCACCACCTCCTCTTTGATGACATCCCAATCCATGAGACAATGTCCTCTGTGCTGTATTTGCCAATGAAAGTGGACAACAACTATCTTGGGTTTGTTTGGTGATTGTAATTTCAGGTCTGTCACTCTTGTTACATTGTGTACATTCAAAAGGAAGAGAGAAAATATATATGATAATCATTTCCACTTAACTAATTTTGACTTCTAGCAGGTAAATGTAGGTAGCAGTGCAGGGGTGAGCTCTGCTTCCTCGACCTTGACATGCAAAAGGCTCTCTTAATACTCCACATTCAAACTGAAGAGGAAAATTGAAATCTCTAATGAAGCTGCTGTGTGTATTTATGAATATTAATGAATAAAAACTGCTTGGATGGTTTACCTTAACTACTGCATGAGGTTTTTTGCAGCGTGCATGAGTTTTAGTGACCTTGTTATTTAAACAAATTAAATACAAGGAGTAAAACTTAAACAAAAAATCAAAGCCCAAAGCTTTCCCAAACATTATTCAATGGTTACGTGAGAAACAAGTCACCTGACAAAGTAGCTTTTGAATAATGTCTGCCTGAATCCCCTTTCTCTGTGTGCCTCCTAAGCACAAAGCCAGCTCTGCAGTGGACACCGGGCCGGGTGTGACTCCGCCCCTGTTAGTCATCGTGCCGCTGGAGCCCGGCCTGTCTCTAACTCATCTGTAGAAGACACACCAGTACAGCTACTGTCGGAATCTGCTGCAGGGCCTTTGTGCCCTAAAACAAATCCTGTTCATATTTGTTTGAAGTTTTGACTTTTTGTGGTTGCTTACATTTTTTTTTCGATTGTTAAATGTTTATCCGGGTGAAGATGAATTTCATTTATCCACTGTTCAACAAAGTTAACCTGAATTATGTTGTCTTTGTTTTTAAAAAATCTCACATTCTCAATCATATTCTGCTTTATGTATTTGCTTCATAGTTTGCTGAGACAGATCGTTATCAGGGGAGCTTTGAGGATCTGCCTTTGCAGGTCTTGTCAGTATATCACAACCAAATTCTTAATGCTAACTTTAGCACCTTTTATTTATTGGATTTTTTTTTCCTGGCATAAGTAAAGCCTTTTAATTGAATCATGCCACCTATATGCCTATATTATTAATCCTATGTGTGTACAAAAAATGTATAGCTTTTGGGGTTTGTTTTGGGGCTTGGAGGAGCCGGGATATTTTTTATTTTCTGTTTTGGTTTCTGTGCATAGACTTTCTCACAATAGCTCCAAGGCAGGGACAGTGGGTTTGGGGTTTGGGGGGGGGGGGCAGTTTTTGGAATGTAAATTAGGACTTTTAAAAAAGGTGCGCACAGCTTCTGATAAATTTATAACTAGACTCAATCCAATCATGTCTGTTCCAGTTCTCTTTTCTCTGGGCCCTTTCTCAGTCTCCTCTCTCCCGTCATCCTTTTTCCTTTCCGTCTGTGTTTGTTTCTTCAACACAACAAGCATACAGGCTTGAACACTTGGCGGTGTTTTTCTGAGAACTGTGAATCCATGTTCATCCAAATGGAACCAAAAAAAAGAAGTCACCCACATGTCTAAAAAAACTTGCTTCTCCTCTGAAACTTCAAACTCCAACAATTTTCAGATACAATAGCTTTGTTTTCTTTAGTTTCTGTGATAGAAATGTTTTCAAAGAAATTTTACATCAGGCTTCTGGTTATACTAGAAGTCAAGTAGAGACTTTTTTTTTCCAATTTGTTGGTAAGAAGTTTCAAAAATCAGTTTTCAAGCTGTGGTCTTTTCAAACACATCTTCTGCACATAAGTCACACATTTCAATAAAGCATTTTCAAGACTGTTGACCACTTGAATTTCTTTGGTGTTGATGAATTAGCCTAATCTTTCATCAGAGATTTTATATCTCTAATCCACTTAATCCAGTATTTTTTTATGCTAAACTTGGAGGCCCTGACGTTGTGTGAATGTGTTACTGTGGGTGTGAGAAACTGAAATTGCTGATTATGTGCTGTCCCTTCTCTGAAGATATTCTGGGGAAATGTAAGATTTTTTTTTACATGTTTTGAGGGAACAACTGTAAGTCCATTCAGGGCAAATTAATTTTAATGATTAACACTTCAGAAGACCTAAAGGTTCATAAAGATTCCATCTCATGTAGAATACTGTATATTATTTTCTACCAGATATTTTACAAATACCTCACCTCATCCTGTATGTAATCAATAATGATGTATTATTTTAGGGTAGAAAGACACAGACTATCAATATAAAAATATATTTAAGCCCTTCATATTCTTGTGTTTTTTCTTTAGTTTCTGAATAACATCATAGTATTGGAATTATTGAATAAAAATAATTGCAGACTCTGATGTGGAGGAGGCAAAACCGATACCATTGCTTACCACGACCACACTGTCAGATTCCTGAGACCCAGATGCTGAGTTTTGAGCAGTTTTTGTTCAGGTTTGAGTGTCTAGGATGTAAGTTTATAAGTATTCTACAATACTTGTCTATATTTGCTCTTGGAAGAGCTTTTAAATCTTTTTGTCAATATGTTCTAGAAAAGAATGTCCTGGCTCAAAATATAGTGAAGAGGAAGATGTACATTGAATGTTTGGAAATAATTTCTGTATGAAATTTGTGGAATAAAAGATGGGGTGTGTCTAAGAGTCCAAAAGTAGATAGATATAGTCCAAAAGTAGATATCTGTCCAAAAAACACAGATACGGGGGTTTGGCGTTTGTCTTGCACACTGCCTGCCCAGGTATTTCCCCAGCCCTGCACAGGACCCCAGGGCACTACTGGGTGTGGCCCAAAGTAATGCCAGCTGGAATTGGAATCTGGGCTGTTTTAATCAGATAATAGAACTTGGTAACATGACTTCCCTTTTTGTTGTGTTTCCTAAATTTCCAGTGAAACAAATAGGAATACTTAAGCATTTATGGCTGTAAATATATGTAATTTATATTTGTGGGATACTGAGAGATACAGTGAGATGCTGAGCTTGTATTTGGGTTTGATTTTTGGTTTTGGCTTTTTGTGATGCTCAGGTTATTACTGGCTTTGCACTCATGAACAATCCCTGGAGGTGCTCGGGGAACCATGTGGGATGCCAGGGATTGAACCCAGGACAGCTGCGTGCCAGACAAACGCCCTCCCCTCTGTGCTTTCAGTCAGGCCCCTGGAGTTAATATTTTGATGTGAGTTAGATTCGTACTATTGGGTTCTTATTTGTGATTAGACTGGTGAAAATAAGAGCCCCCTGTGGTCCCCAAAGATAAGTGACATAACAAATTATCCTCACGCTTTTATTTGAATGGTCAGTTACTTCCCCCTGCTTGTTAGGAGGGATAAACGCCAGGCCCTTGCTTGAACACAAGGTGAGTGCTACCCACTGAGCTGCATCCCCAGCCTGAATAACTCAGAAAAGATTTTTTCAGTGGTCACTAAGTCTGTTGTAGCTCCATTACTGAAAAAAAAAAAAGTACCATTAAAATGAGCACAGTATCTACAGGCCTGTGAAGCAGGAGTGTAAAAATGTAGAAACTGGATGCTCGCAGTTCCTTCACAAACACATTTTGTAGGAAAGGCCCTGAGTGATGTTTCGTATCTCTGTTTATAAATTACTGCATGCACAGAGTTGGGGTTTGTGTACAGTAGTTAAAATTCAACATTTCGGGCTGGAGCGATAGCATAGCGGGTAGAGAATTTGTCTTGCACGTGGCCGATCCAGGTGCAATCCCTGACATCCCGTTTGGTCCCCAAGCACTGCCAGAAGTAATTCCTAAGCATCGCAGGGTGTGACCCAAAAACAAAACTAAAAAAAAAATTCAGATTTCCCGTTACATGTTAGTCTTTATTGTTACTGGCCTTAAGCCCTTGCTTTTCTCTGTGTGTGTGTGTGTGTGTGTGTGTGTGTGTGTGTGTGTGTGTGTGTGTGTGTGTGTGGCTTTTTGGGGTCACACCCAGCAATGCTCAGGGGTTACCTCTGGCTCTGCACTCAGGAATTACTCCTGGTGGTACTCAGGGGACCATATGGGATGCTGGGGATTGAACCCGGGTCGGCTGCCTGCAAGGCAAACGCCCTGCCCATTGTGCTATCGGTCTGGCCCCAGGCCCATGCTTTTCTGTGCTCTACAATTCTATTAGATGAGAGCTCATAGTTCTGTGAATACAATTCCATGAATTGACCTATCCCCCTCTCCAGGAAATCACCTTTAAGCAAACAGGACCTCCCTATTGCACCAATGCAGCTCCCTCCCCCCCATACAGCAAACACAAACACACACACACACACACACACACACACACACACACACACACACACGGGATGCAAACCAGCTCTCACTGTCGGGCATGCTCTTGGCAACCATGATCACAGTGGAGTGGGGAGAGGGTTCGGGTTGGAGCTGGAGCAGCACCTGGCGCTTTGTTTATTGGTAGTAATGAAAAGTTCTTTAAACATGGCTTAGGGCCAAAGAGAGCACTAGAGTCAAGGTGCTTAGTACTTGACTAAGCACCAGCATTTCATATGGTCCCTCCCCAACTCCCTCCCACACACACCCCCGTACTGCCTGGAGTGACCCCTGAGCTCAGCCACTGTGGCCTCCAAACCCAAAAAAAAAATGTGGCCTCATCTAAAACCGGGACATTCCAAAGGCAACTCGTTACTATTTTCAAAGTTGCTTTAAAATCATTTCTTGTGCCTGTCAGCAGCCTGCTTAGGCAGTAAGTGCTTCATCTTTGTTTCGAGCTTAGACACCAGCTGTTCAACCCACTGCAGTTAAATAGTTGTTCTATTAAAAATGTATAAAGATGTGAGCCGGGGAGCTCCTTTTGAAGTCCCAGCAGCAAATGGCTGAAGTTTGTTGACACTTGTTGAGCAGATTCCAGTTTGAAGGGTTGCTGGTCCCAAGTCCTGCTGCTGGCCGCTGAGAAAAGCATTTGCTTTTGTTGGGTTCTTCAGATGACAAGTTCAAACTCTCCCCTCTAGTCTTCAGGTCTCAGGAAAGTTGAACTTTATGGAACTAGTAAACGATCTTTTTTTGTTGTATTTGCTTTTTGGGTCAC
>JAJIBD010013639.1:0-32855 GCA_021461705.1 Cryptotis parvus | reverse complement strand
TATAGATAGATAGATAGATAGATAGATAGATAGATAGATAGATAGATAGATAGATAGATAGATAGATAGATAGATAGATAGAATATAGCTATTAAAGGGCCGGGGCTTTGACTCAGAGGTAGTGCACATGCTTCATATATGTGAGGCCCTAGATTTCATTACTCCCTTACCTCCAAAGAAGGACTCTGAACATTTAAAAAATGTGTTTCCCACTCTTTTCCTTAAAAGTCCATTATTAGCACAGACCAGTCACTTATCGATGGACAGCTAATTTTAAATGCCCATTATTCTATTTTTACATCATCTGTGTCTAGAATGGCAAAACAAAAGAGCTCTATTACTAAGTAAACAAGATGTGCCACAATTAGAATCACTGATTAGACTAAGAACACTATAAGCGATAAAAGTCCTACATCAAAACATGTTTTTTAAAACACAGAAAGAAAGCAACAACCAGCTAAGATTTTTTTTTTTTTTTGTCATTTTGGGTCGCAGGTGGCATGCTTAGGGTCTACTCATGGCTCTACACTCAGGAATTACTTATGGCTCTACACTCAGGAATTACTCCTGGCTCATTATCCTATATGCTCTGGAGACCATATGGGATATGATTTGACATATGGTGGAACCCATGTAGGCCTCGTGCAAGGCAAACTCCCTCCACACTGTACTATGCCCCGCCCCTTCTCTCCCTCCCTCCCCCTCAGAATTCTATGCCCAAAGAAACTATGCTTCCATGAGTAAAGAGAAAAAACTAGAGTAATAAAAATTGCAAGGATTTTTCAGAATATAAAAATTGGGCAAACTCCACTGGAATAAATACTAGATGGTATTATTCAGATAAAAGACACAGTTCAGTTGAAAGACTAGACAAAAGGTGATCAAAATGGGAAATATTTGAGTTAATACAATCAACAATGATCACCTAAATAAAAATCACAATAATAAAATGTCTATTTTTTAGTATTTTAACACATTTATTTATTTACTATCCATTTAAGCACTGTGATTTACAAAGTACAAAGTTTTTCACAACAGTTGTTAGAAAGATTCATCATTTAACACCAATACCACCACCAGTGTGCCCCCGACCACCAGAGACCCTCATTTCCCACACACCCCTCATCCCCATGTCTGCTCCATTAGCCGACACTAATTATATTGACCATTACAGTCCATATAAGGGAATGGTAATAATAAGAATGTCTTGAGACCAGAGAGGTGGTTTAGAGGTTACAGTGTTTGCCTTGCATTGAACTAATCCTGGTTCAAATCCCTGATGTCATATATACAGCATCGTGAGCAGTATAAGGGGGTGTGACTCCCTGAATCACTCCAAAGAAAAATAAGTTGAATTTAAAATATATAGTTTGGGGGGCAATACCTTGTGGTGCTTAGGCTCTGAGCTCAGGAATCACTCCTGGTAGTTCTCGGTGAGCCATATGGGATGCCAAGGATCAAACCTGGATCTGCTGCATGCAAGGGAAGCGCCTTACCCACTCTCCTATCGTTCCAGCCCAGATAGAGATATTAAAAACATAAGAACAATAGCATATAAATCAGAATAAGAAATATGGTACCTGCACTGCCATGAGGCAGGTAAAAGGACCTGGTCACCTTTGGTTTTGGTAAGTTTAAGTGATTTTGCAATCTTTAGGAATCCACTAATAGAAGACTAAAACAGGATGTAACTGCACAACTGAGACATGGAAGCTTCCTTATCTTTATTGTTATTCTCATTGTAGCTATTGCATGAACGGGATGGGGGTTGGGTGCACAAAACTCCTGGTAGTGTTGGCACTCTTGTGTGCTGCTTGCAGGGAGTGCTTGAAAGTGCTATAATATATAGTTTCTACTGGGGACACACTTGGTTTTTTTTTTTTTTTTATTCTGCTTGTTTGGTTTTGGGGCCATATCCAGCTCTGCTCATGGCTCACTCCTGGCTCTGCTTTAAGGAATCACTCCTGGAGGATAATGTCACTGTTAAAAATCACTATTGCATTATTCTGAAAATATAAAAAGAATCACTTTGCAATTTCAAGACATGCATGATATCTTTCCATCTAGTGGAAAAAATAAGTACAGTGAGAAATGAAATCTACAATCAATTTTTTCAGTGCTGTTATAAAGGAAATGAAAAATTCATGCAAGTAGAAAACATAAAATAATTTGGTAGAAACAAATCATACCAGTATCTGTAATTCATATAGTGTACTTAGTTAGTTGCCCAGTTAAAAAGCACAAGTTTCCAGGCTGGATTAAACAGCAACAACAACACAGCAACCAAAGCCAAGCATATTAGAATAGTGACCTTGCAAGTATATGGTCAGAGCTCACACCCCTAATCCTCAATGCTCCACTTAGTGAAGCAATCGTCGAGCCTGTGGCGGTTGTGCTGTCTGTGAGCCCAGAGCTCCAAGTGATTACAGACAACATAGTCACCAGGTTCATGTGAGTATTCAAGCCAGGATAGTACAAAAACAAACAAAAATTAACTCCAAACTTAAAGATTTTAAAATATATTTTCCCCAATAATTTAATTTTCTTGTTTTGGCTTTGGGGGGCCATACCTGGAGGTGCTCAGGACTTACTCCTGGCTATGCACTCAGGGATATGTGGTGCCGGATATCAAACCTGGGCAGGCCGCATGCAAGCAAGTACCTTATCTTCTGTACTATGTATCATTCTGGCCCAGCAATAATTTGATTTATGTATTTAAATTTTTTTTCAATTGAATCACCATGAAATACAGTTAAAGTTTTTCATGCTAGTTTCAGTCACACAATGTTCCAACACTTTTTGATTCACCAGTGTTAGTGTTACCAATGTTCCCAGTTTCCCTCGTGTTCCCCAACTCCCTGCTCTACAATCTTTATGATTCTCTCTCTCTATTTCTCTCTCTCTCTCTCTCTCTCTCTCTCTCTCTCTCTCTCTCTCTCTCTCTCAGTGGCTTGCAATACTGTTACTGAGAGGGTATCCTTCATATCAATTTACCCCCTTTCAGCACTCAGTTTTTGCCCAGTTATTTCCACTGTCATTTCAGAGCGGTCCCTTCTCTGTCCTAACTGCATTCCCTCTCCCCTTTTGTGGCAAGCTTCCTACATGAACCAGTCTCCGGCCCATGTTTCTACTGTCTTTGGATATTATTCACATACTCTGGGTGTTTGTTTCTTCTTTAATCTCCCACAAATGAGTGCAACCATTCTATATTTGCACTGCTCCCTCTGATTTCACTCAGCATTATATTCTCCATGTCCATCATGTAAAAACAAATTTCATGACTTTATTTTTTCTAATAGCTGCACAGTGCAATTGAACACTGTGCAGCTATTAAAAAATGAAGCCATGAGATTGAGTGTATAACTGAGTGCAGATGTACCATAGTTTATCTATTCAACCTTTTCCAACAACAATTTTAGATCAATAGATTTTTACTAAAGAAATAACATAAAGGGCAGAAAGATATTTCTGGACTGGAGAGCATGCTTTGCATGTGGGAACATAGTTTGATCCCTGGCACTGCATGGTACTCTGAGCACCATGGAGAGTATCTCCTGACTACCACAGGGTTTTCTCAGCTTCACTCCTCATAAAGGATAGCTAAGGAGCTGGGTCCCCTTCCCCCACCTCTGTCCCCTCTGGAAGGCCTGGTGAGCCTGCCCAATAAGTGGCTCCAGCGCTGTTGGCCATGACCCAGAGAGGCAGACACACAGCAGAGGTAGCAGAGAGGTTCTCTCCGTGGTGCGTGGCCACTCTGAGGCCATGCAATATCTCAAAGCCTGGTATACTGATGTTACAGGTACCCCAAACACATTTTATAGAATTAAGTATGGGGCATACAATCACAAATGTGTGGTCACAATTGTTGGTCTGTGGAAACATATCAATAATTTCCTTATACAGTGGGCTCAAATGGCCCAGTAGGTTCATTGTGAGATGTAATAATCTCCATTGACTTCCTTCTAAGAATATATTCATCAACAGTATTTAGAGAATTAGCTCCAAAAAGCAATATAGAATAGACTATTCAGTGTATGCTTAGGAACAGGCTCAAACAGAGGTTGAGAAAAATTTGAAATAAGTGTTGTCTGTAGGTGCAGTGGTGGTGGGTTTGGGGTTAACTAGTAGAAACCCACTATGCTCTAGAAACTCAGAAAGTGAATGCAAGAACAGAAATCGGCGAGATATGCACATAACAACCCAGAAAAAAGTCATGACTTCATCAATACCATTCCCATATATGGGCTGTAATGGTCAACATAATTAGTGCTGACTATGGGTGCAGGGGATGGGGGATTGGGAAATGAGGGTCTTTGGTGGTGGTGGGAGCACAATGGTGGTGGGATTGGTGCTGAACAATGAATCTTTCTAACAACTGATTTGTGAAAAACTTTGTACTTTGTAAATAACAGTGTTTAAATAAAGTAAAAAAAAAAGGATAGCTAAAACAAATGCTAGGGAGACAACACAGGAGTTAGCATGCCCAGTTAGATTTAATTTTGCATGCCTAGTTAGAGCTCCAGCACTTCCTGGCTCTCTGACTCCTGTCAGGTATAGCTTCAGAAGCCCCAGAGACCACAGCTGGTGGTCCCAAGTGCCCAGCCTAAGCAGCAACCTATCCTTAGACCACAGCACTGAACAGTCCAGCATGGTGGCCAAGTATGCTGGGAGTGGCCCAAAGGCCTCTTGGGCACTGTTTAGGAGGCATAAAACAAAACAAAATTTGGATTTTCCCAATAACTGATGTTTACCAGTTTTTCATTGTCTGTTGGCTATCAATTTTTCTTCTTCAAAGAAGTATATATTCATTTTCTCTCCCCATTTGTATAAGGTTTGTGGATTTTTTGGTTAATCTTTTTGAATGCTTTAGATTTCTTGGATATTACTCTTATAGCTGATTGCTGATGTGAATATTTTCTCCCATTCAATTGGGTGTTTTTTAATTTTAGCTTATGTTTCTTGAGTCATGCAGAAACTTTTTAATTTGATGAAATTACTCCCCCTCCCTTTTTTTTTTTGCTTTTTGGGTCACACCTGGCAATGCTCAGGGGTTACTCCTGGCTCTGTACTCAGGAATTACTCCTGGAGTTGTTCGGGGGGACCATATGGGACGCCGGGGATCGGAACCCGGCCGGCACAGGCCTGCAGCATGCAAGGCAAATGCCCTACCCGCTGGGCTATCGCTCCGCCCCCTTTTTGTTTGTTTCTGTTACCTTTACCAGTTGAACCATATCATTAAAAACATTCTTGAGGTTCAAATCTTGGAGTGTTTTCCCCATACCACCTTCAGTGTGTTTTATGGACTCTGGTCTAAAGTTTATATGTAGCAAGAAACTGAATTAACTAATAGAAACTGATTCTAATTTAAGAAGTATGAAAGATTTTATACAAGGTCCTGGAGAGCAACCAGCAACAAGATAAGACAAACAATGAATCTTTAATTTTTTTTTTATTTTTGCTTTTTTGGGTCACACCCGGCGACACTCAGGGGTTACTCCTAGCTCTGCACTCAGGAATTACTCCTGGCGGTGCTCAGGGGACCATATGGGATGCCAGGGATCGAGACCCAGGCCAGCACAGGCCGGCCGCATGCAAGGCAAACGCCCTACCCGCTGGGTTATCACTCTGGGCCCAAGCAACGAATCTTTGAGAGCCATAGGAGCCAGTGCTGTTTCAGGAATGGAATAGTATTCTGGGAAAGTCATGAATATGCAAATGGATCAGCAAAAATCATCTCCCTTCCAGGTTGTGTGTCCCATTCAAAGTTAAATTCTGGGGGGCGGAGCAATAGTCCAGCGTGTAGGGCATTTGCCTTGCACACGGCTGGCCTGTGCCGCCCAGGTTCCATCCTTGGCATCCCATGTGGTCCCCGAGCACCGCCAGGAATGGTTCCTGAGTGCAGAGCCAGGAGAAACCCCTGAGCATTGCCAGGTGTGACCCAAAAAAGCAAAAAAAAAAAAAAAAAAAAGGTTAAATTCTGGGAGACGGGCTGGAGGCGATAGTACAGTGGGTAGGGCTGCCTTGCGCCGTTTGCTTTGCACGAGGCCGACGTGTTCAATCCCCGGCATCCCATAAGGTCCCCAGTACCCTCAGGAATAATTCCTGAGTGTAGAGCCAGGAGTAATCCCTGAGCATTGCTGGGTGTGACCCAAAAATCAAAAAAAGAAAAAAAAATTCTGGGATACAGTATCTCTGGGAGAGAGATTTAGAATCATATTGCATACAGAAGAACAAGCACCTAAAGAAAGTAGTATTGGGCAGGGAAATTGATACATACATATATATTAAAATGTAAGCCCAATTTTTAACATGAAAAATCCAGAATATCAGAGGAAGGAGGCTGGAGCTATAGCACAGCAGATAGGGTGTTTGCCTTGCACACAGCCGACCTGGGTTCGATAGCTGGCATACCATATGGTCCCTCCTCCCCACCCCCAGCACTGCCAGGAGTAATTCCTAAGCGCAGAACCAGGAGTAACCCCCTGAGCATCGCCAGGTGTGACCCAAAAAGAAAAAAAAACTAGAATATTAGAGGAAGGGAGGCAGAAATGGAGGTCTACCATATTCCACTAACCAAGGATATTCTCTGTTATTATTTTTCTAAGTAATGTCTTTCTCAATTAGAAAACTAAAAATTCAAATCTAAACACAAGATTAAACTGTCAATAAGCATGAAGATATAAATAGCATTACATTTTGATGGTATTCATGTTTTTTGTTTTTCTGATTATAAGCATGATAATATTGGTTACACTGTAGAAATGCATACAATGTTAAACAAATGTTTTTCATTTTGACTCCCTGGGATAAATGCTATGCTTACTGTTCACCATTATTTATCACTATCTTCCCATTCATCATCTATTTGCTAGCAGTAATATCTCCATATGTCCTGTCTCATGCTAGTAGAATCCAAAGGCATCCGCTTGCTCCAGGAACATAAAGAGCCTCAAACCATTATATTAGGTCATGGGAATGACCTAATATAAATGTTACTGGTATTTAGCATATCAAATATGACACAAGCAGCTTGCCAGGCTTGCCGTGCGGGTGGCATACTCTTGTAGTCACCTCTAAATAAAGCATTTATTGATGAACCACGCAGCCGCTAGCGGCTGCGTGAGCGGGGCTGTGATAGTCTGGTCTGCTGGGTGGAGTTGTGATGAGAGGGAAGTCCGGATGTGAAAAATGGCGGTCCCCATGGAGTATGGGGGGGTTGTCTGGCTTGTTGTGAGGCTCTGCTGGGGTGGCAGGCCAGGGTTAGAACCCGCCATGCCTCCTGGGCACCTCATGAGCGGCTGGGCACAGGGAGAGCAAGTAGCAGCTCTGTCCCATGTCTGAGAGTCTCTGGTTCCATCTCTGGAAGCCATCTAGCCATTCTGTCTCTGACACCATTATTTATACAAGTGAATATATAAAAATATTCTTTCAAACTATTAATTTAATGAAAATTGAATTTTTTTTCTTCATCATATACTATTTTACTTTTTGGAATCTAACTGCTTGTTGGAAAGGATTTCCATGACATCTTAACTTCATTCTTTAGAGAAACCCATATAACTCTATGAAAGTATATTATAACTCACTGAACTAATTCTATTGATGAAAATTTAAGTCCTTTCAAATACTTTTCACTATCTAGACAATACATATTCACTTAGCAGTGACATAAAAATATTTCCAAAATGCCAGACTCATGTTAAATTCCTTTTCATACAAAAGTGGACCATTAGCTTGCTCTTTAAGCCTGTGTTCTCCCTTTGAATATGTATCTTACTTGCTTGTTTCAGTGTTTCTTTGCTCGCTTATTTCCATTCTACAGAAGCCTGTCTTCTCTCTGGAACACTTATTTCTCCCTCTTTCTCCTTTCTCCCCTCACATCTTTTTTTTTTTCCTTTTTGGGTCACACCCGCGATGCTCAGGGGTTACTCCTGGCTCTGTGCTCAGGAATTACTCCTGGCGGTGCTCGGGGACCATATGAGATGCCGGGATTGAACCCGGGCCGGCATAGGCCGGTCACGTGCAAGGCAAATTCCTTTTCATACAAAAGTGGACCATTAGCTTGCTCTTTAAGCCTGTGTTCTCCCTTGAATATGTATCTTACTTGCTTGTTTCAGTGTTTCTTTGGTCGCTTATTTCCATTCTACAGAAGCCTGCTTCTCTCTGGAACACTTACTTCTCCCTCTTTCTCCCCTCACATCTTTTTTTTTTTTTTTTTTTTTTTGCTTTTTGGGTCACACCCGGCGATGCTCAGGGGTTACTCCTGGCTCTGTGCTCAGGAATTACTCTTGGCGGTGCTCGGGGGACCATATGGGATGCCGGGATTGAACCCGGGCCGGCATAGGCCGGCCACGCGGCAAGGCAAACGCCCTACCCGCTGAGCTATCGCTCCGGCCCCATCCCCTCACATCTTTATAAATAAGTTTCAACAAAACTTACCTTGCTTTACAAAAAATAAAAACGAAATAAAATAAAAGTGGTTCATACTTGGCCCAGGATCTTGGATATTTGTATAATTTTTTACTCTGTTAATTATGGAGCTTGGCCATCTGAAGACATTGACAAATATTATTTGGGTTTTTAAGACAAAATTTTCTCAATGAGTAGACCGCAGCTATTTCTTATGCAGAAAATTGAAATGATAGTGTTAGGGATGTCAGCTCTAAGTTGTTGAAATGACATAGGTTTGAGGTTAAAAAAAGTTAATATATTTTAGTTTTTCTATGAGGTGAAATGAACTATTGTGGTTCTCTTTCCTAGTTTAGGAGAGAAAATAAAATTAGAGAAATAGCTATGATTTTAGGTGCAGAGAGCTATTTTTACTTGCATTTAGTAAGAGATCATATCTGAAGTTGAAACTATAATTGAAGTAGTAACTACTTAATTATACTTAGGATAATTACTCTAACTACCCACAACTCATTTTGTTCTGGTCAAGAAGGCGATTAAACAGGAATGTTGTGGACTGGAGAGATAGTGCAACTGGCAGTGTGTCTGCCTCTACCGGGGTTTGCTCCCAGAAATCCACATGGGCCCGAGTCCTGTAATGAGTGAGCCCTGAGTGCAGAGCCAGGACTAAGCCCTAAGCACAGCCAGGTATGGTACCAAAACTAAAAGCAGACAAACATAAAACAAAGCAAAATGCAAAATAGGGACGCGCTTAAAAATTATTTCTGTTCATTGAAAGCCTTCAGTGATAGCACAAACCTCAGATTTCTCTGGAAAAGGGAAAATATTCTGCCTTTGCCTTTTTTAGGAAAAGCTTCAAAGACTTCTACTCAGTCTTTTATACAATTACATATTTCATAGATCAAAACATCAATTTGAAATTTTTGCTGGTATTAATGTTTACACACACTACTTCAGATAGAGTACTAACATCTAAATTATAGAAAGCTTAGCAACAAAAAAAAATTAGCCCCATTAAAAATAGAGAAAAGATTAAAGACACTTTCACAAAGATGTCATAATTTTTTCATTATTATTCAGTGTCAGAAAAACACAAATAAAAACAACAACGAGTTATCGTCTCATACCAGTGTTGAATGGTACGTATTTAAAAAAAAACTGGAACACAAATTATGGCAAAAAGGAACTCTCATTTATTGTTGGTGGGACTGTTACCTGGTCCAGCCCCTACGGAAAAGTATGGAGATTTATAAAATAAAAACAAACCCAACCTCAAACACCAAAACATTAATTAAAACACACACACACACACACACACACACACATTTATTTCTGCACTAAGCACAACAGCCAGGAAAGAAAAGCAATCCAAATGTTCAATAACAGATGATGGATAAGGAAATTATGGTACATAATGGAATACTGTGCAGCCACAAGGACAATAAAATCATGCAGTTGTGGAACTTGGATGGGAGCTGAAGGATATAAGCTGAGCAAAATAAGCCAGAGGAAGACACAAACGAAGATGATCTCACTCATCTGTGGTATAAAGAGAAACAAATCAAAGATGTGGGCCACACAGTTCATAATAAACCCTGGGCAACTGATTACAGACCCAAGATTACTAGGTTAGGGTGAGGTTGGAGTGAATGGGAAGAACGAAGTGGAGGACTAAAGTACCTCAAGGGTTTCTTGTAGAGGGTCTAGGGCATGATGGTGGTGGCAAAGTGATGTAAAAGTGTGTACTAAAACTACAACTGTGGAAACGTGGCTGAGGAAGCTGGAACTTGGCTCTCCCCAGGCTCAGCTGACCATAGGGCTCCCAGGAGGACAGATGGGTTTTAGGAGTGGGCCCATCAACTCTGAGGGGTCCCGGAAGCAGCCGGATGAGACTCGCCCACCACACTAGCCGCCACCTTTGCTGTCCGGACGCTGGGATGCTACCTCAAGACCAGATTAATAGAGCAAAACGAGTTCCAGTCCAGGTAGGCAGCTCCCAGAAGCGGGAATCACTGGGAATTCGTCAGATGGAGTCAGGGGGTTGGCCCTTCCCCCTCCATTTTGTCGAGCCTGGTGGTGTTTCCCCCCCCCCCCACCCCCCCCCCGCCCAGGAACTGCCCTGGGGCGACCAGCCATAGCATGCAGTCTCAAATGCAGCTGGGGAAGCTGGAACACTGCTCTCCCCAGGCTCAGCTGACCATGGGGCTCCCAGGAGGACAGATGGGTTTTGGGAGTGGCCCATCGCCTCTGGGGGGGCCCCGGAAGCAGCCGGATGAGACTCACCCACCACATTAGCCACCACCTTCGCTGTCCAGATGCTGACCATGAGGCCCCCAAGTCCATCAAACTAGTGGAAACAGTTATGTCCTTTAATATACTTCATTGTAAGATGTGTAGGAAAGCTAGGCGGGAGGGAGAGATAGAGAGGAGAGAAAATACATACAGAACCCGCCAAGTAGTTGAGGTGTGGGAGGGGGAGGGAGGTGGGGACATTGGCGATGGGAGATGGGTTCGGGTGGAGGGATGGGTGTTGGAACACTGTAGAACCAAAACTCTACATGAGCATCTTGCAATTGTATGTCTAAAAGTGGTGTAATAAAATTTGAGAAAAAAAGAATTACAAAAAAACCCCTACAACTGTGTTATCAAAAACAATGCGGGAAAGGTGGGGGTGGAGAAAGAATGGCTTAGATGTAAATAAGGAACAGTCAGGGACCTTTGGTGGCAGTAGTGTGTTGTTGGGTGACAGATCTAGCTAATCTGGGAGCTTTGTTGTTTTGCCCACTCCCAGCTTAATCTATTTAAGCCAAGGTTCATTCTAATGAGAGCTCTCTTCCATGTAAACACTGCTAGAGGGTGTGGCAGTTACAGAAGTCACCTTGATTGAATAACTTCTGACTTATACATCTACTAAGACTTCTATGTTTTCTAGATTGGGCACAGCTCCTCTTTATACCCACTGCACCCAGCGTGGGACAGTTAGGATTTACCAGGAGACTACCACCCTGGCTATGCTGAGACTATAGGAAGACTATAGGAAGGATCATACTAGTTTGCTCTAAGCAGGCGAGTGTGACCCTTTCAGTACACGAGAACAAGACACTCAGAATCACCCTGGTGCAGATAATAATAAGAAGGACCTTGTGGGTACCATCTAGATCACATGAAGCTCATGAAATTAAGATGTATTACTTTATATCATCCCTCTCTCTCACCAGTGTTTTACATAAGAGATAATCTCAGGATTAGTCCCTGGCATAACCTTTGTTTATACCTGCAATAGGTTGTGGCACTGCCCTTCTACATTTGTTGAGGGTTCTTTGTTGACATGACCCTCCCTGGATTACTTTGGTGTATATAAGGGGACTGACTTGAGGCCCCTTTGGCCTTTTCGCTTGGCTTTTGGCTCCTGCAGCTTTTGGCTCCCTGCGGCTTTTGGCTTTTTGCTCTTTGGACTTTTTGCTCCTTCTTCTGGGTAGGACTCATCTCGGTGAGATCCTCTCTCTTTGGTAGGAGACTTAGGCTCTTTGTATGGTCTAAGTTTGGACCAGAGCTAGAGTTTGTTCATTATATTGGAGTGCTGTGGAAGAGCTTTTGTACTATTAAAAGCCTTTCTGGAACTGCACCGACTCGTGAGTTTTCATCTGTTCCCCGGTGTCCTTGGAGGTAGAAGAGAACTTCTGTCCTGACACTGTCGGGGACCCCAGCAGCTTCCCGACAGTGTGTATGTAGTAACTTTGTACACAAACACTGTAAATGTAAACACTATTGCAATCATATTACTTAAACTATAATAAGGAAATTAATTAATTAAAAATTATTCATCACCCAGTCTTAAAAAACCTCCACAATGAATAGTAGATCATATCAAACTTTGGAATCCCAGCTATTTTTTAACATAATTATCCTGCTCTATGATCACAAATCCCTTACAAATCTAGTAATGCAGCCACAGAATACTGGCTATATTACTGCACTTGCTTTCAGTAGTATCTTATTAGACCCCCGTCCCCACCCACACTCACACTTACCTTCAAGTTCTAAGTCAATGAATGTATTCAGTATGAGAATTAGATAAGGGGTATAATTGTATATAAAAATGTGTATAACTTGTTATTCTTCATTGCAAAGAAATGTTACCATCATCTGAGGCTTTAGCAATTCTTTTGCTGGTGGAAAATTTTGTCATATTATTGACGGCCGCCACTCACTGAAAAGGGTGGTGGGTGCTGAGAGCTGGGGAGACTGTGGCCATTACTTTAAAAAAAGATAATGAAGTTTGTGCATCCATTGACTCTTCTTTCACAGCTCACAAATGATAGTAACTTTAGCTAACAGGATAAGAGAGTTTGGGGATGTTCATTATAACAGGAATAAATATATTGAGGGTAGAACCAATCAGGCTTAGTAATGAGTGTTTTGGTATAGTATTTTTTTTTGCTTTTTTGGGGGTCACACCGGCAATGCTCAGGGGTTGCTCCCTAGCTCTGCACTCAGGAATCACTCCTGGTGGTGCTTAGGGGACCATATGGGATGCCGGGGATCGAACCTGGGCTGGCACAGGCTGGCCGCATGCAAGGCAAATGTCCTACCCACTAGACTATCATTCTGGCACCTGTTTTGGTATAGTGTTTTGGAAGTTGGATATCTAGGACCAGTGTAGCAAAATGATCAGGCTTCTACCGATATCTTGCTTCCTGCCCAGAAGATAGCATCTTCTTGCTATGCTCTCTAAAGAATTTCTTCAATGCTTGTACAAGAAATTACTCTTTCTTCCTTTCAGGCCACCAGTCTTTTTTTTTTTTTTTTTTTTTTTTGCTTTTTGGGTCACACCCGGCAATGCTCAGGGGTTTCTCCTGGTTCTGCACTCAGGAATCACTCCTGGCGTTGCCCGGGGGACCATATGGGACGCCGGGGATCGAACCCAGGCCGGCACAGGCCGGCCGCAAGGCAAAAGCCCTACCCGCTGGGCTATCGCTCCGGCCTCCCTGGCCACCAGTCTTAATGAATTAAGACTAATTGAAATAGGGAATAATGCTGAAGCTATGGATTTGTGGGGAATAACATTCAATTATGAAATACCTACTGGACACCCAAGAAGAGCTATAAAATAGGTAATTTGACATATGATTATACTGGATATGAGTTTTCTTAACTAACTAGACATATAAAGTAGGGAAATATTGATGACATAGTGACTATGAGAACAGGATCAACAAGAGAGTTCAATGTGAAAATAACAATATATCTCTTTGAGAATTTATTTTGGAACAAGTCTTTGAGAGTTTGAGGAGATGAAAGAACTACAAAGGACCAAAGGAGAATTAGCTAGGGAAGTTAAGAATTAATTAATTAATTAGAATTAATAATAGAATTAATAATTAATTAGCTAGGGAAGTTAAGAGAATGTAATATCCAGAAGTAACAAAATGATAATTGATTTATTATTCATTAAATGTGCCTTTTAGGTAAAGTGAAATGGTAAACAAAGATTCATTATCAGGTTTACCAACATGGAAGTTGGAGATGTTAACAAGTGCAATTTCTTAGGAGTGATAGCTTGATAAGATGGTTAAGAATGAAAAGAAGAAGTAGTGAGAGTAGAGTTTTACTATAAAGAGAAGAAAATGGTATGTAAGTTTGAGACACAAGTGGATTCTGGAGATGTGTTCTATTATAAACGATATAACAGCAGGTTTGTATGACAATGCAGAAGAACAAATGAAATGGGAGAAAGAGAAGGTCTTACTGAAACCTTCTGAAGGCAGAAGTGAAAATATTCCGACAAGGGAAAAGCTACCATTAAGACACCTGGGGTGACTGCATATGCAAATAACCACTGAGAAAGTATACCTGAGATTCACTTCCATTAAGTGTTTTTGAGAAGTCATTACAAGTTGTGGAACAGAGTTCTAATCGGCACATTTGTGGGAAACAGTGAAAAGCAGATCAAATAATGTAGCTGTACTTGAACAGCAGTGATGAATGGGTCCAAATTTGGGAGCTTCCATTCTAGTAAGGTTAAGGAAGTTTTTTCTTTATTCATATGGTAAATTAATTTCTTAATGTCCACAATTTAGTAGTCTCCGTGAATAATGCTTTAATGTGAGAACACATTTAAGAGCTGTCTTTCTTCTTTCCAGTAGTTAAATCATCTCTAGTTATAGAGATGCTGGTGGATGTGGGCTGGGTTAGATCTCACATAAGGGCAGAAAAACTAACTCTGCATTTACCATTCCCTTAATCCTACATGAAGGAGTAGGGAATGCTTTTGACATTCTTTGTACATTCTGTACAAAGAATGTCAAAAGCATGGAGGTTAAAGAAGGGCTAGTAAAATATACTCGTGTTTTCCCTATTAAGCCGATGTTACTCAATTTACCAAGGCTTAGGCCAAATTTCTATTTAGAGGATATTGGATTCCCAACTTGATGGAAGGCCAATTTTCAATATTTAAGTAATTTTACCATTATTGAGACAGTATTTGGGATTGGGGGTGGGGAACTGCAACAGTGTGTGTGATCACCACAGCCTCACACATGCCAGCATTGCAACTCAAAAGTAAAAAAGTCATTGTCAGTGGCTTAACCTCTTTCTTTTGCAACAACAAAGGGAAGTAGAGGAAAAATAAACAAAAAGCTCAGAACTTTGTGGTGCATACCAGTTATTGTTACAACAGCAGGCAGTAGATGGTGTGCAGGGTGGTAATGAGTTTGGGAAAATGATAAAACTAAGATGAACTTGCCGGGCCGGAGTGACAGCACAGTGGGTACGGCATTTGACTTGCATGCTGCCGACCTGGGCTTGATCCCCGGCATTCCATATGGTCCCCAAACACTGCCAGGAGTAATTCCTGAGTACAGAGCCAGGAGTAACCCCTGAGCAACGCCGGTGTGACCCTCCCCCAAAAACGATGAAATTGCTTCCCTTGAAGTAGCCCAAACGCATGAGGATGACATCCCTTTGAGAAGCAAATACTGAGCTCTTTGGAAATAGGAAAATGAATCCAGGGGCTGAAACTAAGACACCACTCAGAGAAAAGTGGACGCTTAGAAAAGAAGGTACTTCTAGAGATCATGAAATTATAAGACCATCAAGAACCAAAGGCTTTTTGTTTTTTTTTGTGACAGTACTCAATACATTTTCTGTAATGTAGAGAACTCCAGCACAAGGCATTTAAAGAGAAGTCAGGGCATGAGGTCTCATTCTCCACCTCAGATGATTGGCCAGAATCATGGCCCGAGAGGTCTCATTTCTTTCTTTTGCACCAGAGGGTAGGTAGGAGCTTTTTTTTCGTGGTCACTCCCAGTGATACTCAGGAGTTACTCCTGTTTCTACACTCAGGAATTACTGCTGGCAGTGCTCGGGGGACCATATGGGATGCTGGAGATCAAATTCTGGTTGGCTACATGCAAGGCAAACACCCAATCTGCTGTACTATTGCTCTGGTCCCATATTTCTTTTATTTTTATGGTTCATTCTCCATCCTGGAGATTGGCCACTAACTCACACCTCAGTCTGGGACATGTGTTCTGAGATTTTTCTCCCCTCTGGTGAAGCCCATGCTTTCTCTATAACACATCCCTCTCTTTTTCTTTTCACATTTGAGTAAAGTTTTTTAATTTTTTTTTTTTTTTTTTTGCTTTTTTGGGTCACACCTGGCGACGCTCAGGGGTTACTCCTGGCTCTGCACTCAGGAATTACTCCTGGCGATGCTCAGGGGACCACATGGGATGCCGCGGATCGAACCCGGGCCAGCATGGGCCGCCGCTTGCAAGGCAAATGCCCTACCCGCTGGGCTATCACTCCGGCCTCTTTGAGTAAAGTTTTTAAACAAAACTATTTTACTTCACTATTTCCTCTCCTCCTGAAATTCTTTTCTGCAAGGGAAAGTGACGTTCCTGGAAAGTCTAAGCAGAGATTAGGACTAACATTCCCTTTCCTGCAAAGAACAATTCCTCGCTCCAGCTTCAATTCATGACTCCCCAAGAACTTGGTGACAAGTGTATTTTTGGTACGGCTTGTCAGCCTTTTTGTAGCCACTACACAGGTGCTTGTATGACTTTGTCAGCCCTTGAACCACACTAGGCATTTCCCTGGGTGCCTGAAGAGTGGCACAGAGAGGTGGAAGCATTCTTCTCTTAGCCCATCTTCCTTGATCCCCTCTTATCCAAGTCACCTGCACCACAGGTAGTGAGATAGCCAAGAATTCAGTGGTCTGCAACAGAATCACAAGTCAAGAACCTAGTTCTGGTGGAAGGACCTTTCCAATCTGTATATTATTAACCCTTCTGTTGTTTACTTATATTTATTTACCTCTTTTGTTTTTAGGACCACACCTGGTTGTGCTCAGGGCTTACTCCTGGCTGTGCTGGAGTGGGGGATCCTAAATAGTGCAAGGGATCAGCTGAAAGCAAGGCAAGAGCTTTAACTTGCTAAAGTCTCTCTCTGGCTCCTCTTTTATTTCTTAAATCGAGAAAGAAGGAACCAAAGCTAGTATGTAATCGAGCACTTACTACGTGAACACGGATTCTTCTATGCGTTTGATGGGTTCATTCGTCTATCAAATAACCCTATAGCAACACGGAGCAAGGAATAACGGAGTACGGGAAGAGAACAGCGATAGGAGGAAACACAGCGGGGCTGTTTTCACACTCAGTAGCCCCGCGCTCCTGGCCTCTGCTCCAGAAGCGAAAAATGAAAAACAAACAAAAACACCTCATAACTCGGTAAGATCCTAAGAAGACCTGCAAGGAAGCTCAAACGACCCCTCACGGATCGCGGACAGGCCTACAAGTTCGGCTTTTGAGCGAACTACAACCTCCACAGTGCACCACGAAAGAGGCGGGGTCCAGCTGGCGACGCCAGAGGGTGTTTCAAAGGTGTCCTGAGGGGCGAGTGGAGTGGCGGGGGGCGGGTAAGAAGTGATCCCATTAACTTTTCACCTTTAAAAACATTACCTGCAAGAGGGAGCATCAGTTTTTTTTCCTCAGCGCCTGCAGCGTAGCGTGCAGAGTGGCCTTTTCCTTCAGGCACAGCGGAGGGCAGGCGCGGCGACGGCGCGCGGGGGCAGCACGAGGTCCCAGGGCGCGCGTGAGGAGGAGCCGAAGGCGGCGGGGTTGGTCGCAACCGGAAGTGTGCTGGGGAGAAGGCGTGGCCGCGAGCGGAAGTGTGCTCTGGAGCGAAG
Organism: Cryptotis parvus; assembly: GCA_021461705.1. Classification (NCBI taxonomy): domain Eukaryota; kingdom Metazoa; phylum Chordata; class Mammalia; order Eulipotyphla; family Soricidae; genus Cryptotis; species Cryptotis parvus. The sequence continues at coordinate 15,259 of JAJIBD010013639.1, read as the reverse complement.
GCGGACCCTGAACGCGACCGGAAGTATGCTGTGAGGCGAAAGCAGACGCTGGACGCGACCGGAAGTGGGCTCTCGGGAGAAGGCGGACGCTGGAGTGGCTGCAGGCGCCGTTTCCGGCCAGTGAGTGCATCGACGTCGGCTGGCTGCAGAAGGCTTCGCAGGGTTTTTCTCCGGCTGCCTCCTGACGCACTTCGCTCGTTCCAAGGGGTTTTCAGTCTTTCATCTCAGCTGTGACGACATGAGCAACAAAGAAGGTGGCGTCCTCCACACACTGGGCATTATCCGTTCCCGGGGTGGGAGACGATCTCCAGTTGGTCGGATTTTCTACTTTTCGCTCTTGAGAGGCGCGCGCTCCCCTTGCAGGCTTTGCAGGATTGCAGTCCTGGCGCTCTCCCCAAGGCACGTCGGCCCGATTTATGCCTCATTTTCGCAAAGCCTCGAGATCCATTTTTGATCTTTCCATAGTTGTTCCACCTTGTGTTGGATCTAGGAGTCCATTGGTGGAAGCCCGGGTGAGGCGAGGAGCCTAAGGTTTGGGGAGAAAAGGCGAGGCCCCCTTTTTTGTCCGCTGAGAACGCGGCTAAGGCGAGGGCTCTGTGGGTGTCTGGTTTAAGGGAAGGAAGGGGTTTGCCTTTGTTGTATTTTTTGTCAACTCGGTGATGGAAGAACTCTAGCCAACGTTTTTTCTCCTCGTAAGGATCAGGAGGGTTCAGGAAAAGGAAACATGACAATTTCCCACATAACCAGAGGCGAGAAGGGAAGGATGTGAATTCATCTTCACCAGTGATGTTGGCCTTCAAATGTAAGTGAGTTTTAACATCCTGAAGTTGGCTCAGGGATCAAAATGGGTTGTAACGAGGATCACAGTCAAGAAAATAGGCGCAAGGGTTTAAGATGTAGCTCTCTGAGTCCTTTAGCTTTTTTTTTTTTTTTTTGAGGTTTTGCCATGGTACTGGGTCTTATGATGAAATATCTTGAAAACTTGACTTTTTCCCAGCATGGCTTTACAGGTAAACCTTAATGTCGGGCATGTCACATAGCTGGGAATTGTTGTGTGCCTGGTATGTGTGTGTGCACACGCGATTTTTAAATGTATGTTGATTTTGTTTGCTCGCCTAGATTGTGAGACAAGGACGTTTATTTTGACTGCCCGTTGCACGGTGAGGGGAACGCTCACATCTAATAATGAATCCCATACATAATTATATCCACCCCTCCCCGCCCCCTTCTCATTTTGTTACCTTGCTGGATTTGTGCCTCATTTCAAAGCAGAACGTAAAGCAGAGTGTGTGGAGTGCAGGGCCCATCCCCATTACGTGGTCCTGGGGCATCTGAGAGTGGACCTCAGTACCCCTCATTTTTTTAATTTATCTTGTTCTGTATCACCTGTTCTACACCTTATAAGTTTTGTAGTTCAGGAATCCGAAAGGGGCTTAGTTTTTACTTCTAAGTAAAGTAATGTGAATTTTTTTTGTTGGTTTTGCATGGACCTCTCCATTGTGCTCTTCTTGTTTTGGAATCTTCCTTGGTCCAGACTAAGAATAAGATGAAACCACAGTCCTCTGTGTCCTAATCTCAAGAGTTGATGTACTGTTGGTTTTGCTACACTCTTTATTAAAAGCAAGGCAACTCCTCCCCCTTTCTATCTAAATTTGTAAGAATTTCCACCCTTTGAAGAGTCTTAAAACACAGTATGTAGACATTTTAAAACCATAGCACCTACAGAGATCTTCATAAGGCTAAGACAAGTAGTCCCACCCTTGAGTACAGCTGTATATTCAGTGGAAAGACAGCAGTGGTTCAACTGTAGCCCTCAGTTACCCATTCTCACTTCAATCCTCTGCTGCTTGTTTCTAAGTATATATTTTACTGATTTCTGTTTCTGCTTGATTTTGCCCACACACTTTCTTTAAACATTAACTTGCATGTGATGTGGTGCCCATATTACCTCTGGTGAGCTATATATTTGTCAAGACCCAGCTCAAGTAGAGGCTTTCTTAAAAGCCTTTCTGATTTTTTTCCCCTCAAGCAAAATTAGTGAAAAACATACTCTCTTTTTGTCCACATTTATCTATTTATTTGTTCAGTCATGAAATATTTATTAAACGTCTGTTAAGTTTTAGCCTGTGTTAGTAATAGACAGAAAAATGTGATTTACTGCTTTGCTTGTAGCATATGCACCTTTAAGTATTTGTTTACATCTTAGTAGATTGGTCTTATGATTAAGAACTTTTTTAAACTTAGTTTTCATAGTACCTAGTTCAGGATCATTCACAATATAGTTTTTTGAGGCTACGCCCAGTGACTCCGGACCCAGGAATCACTCCTGGCAGGTTAAGGGGCCAAATGGTATGCTGTGGAAGGAACCCAGGTTAGCCGCATGCAAGGCAAATGCCCTACCCCTGTTCTAGCTAGCCCCCCAGAGGCAATTTTTGTGAGTAGTTATGTGTAACAATTTTGTTACTGTAGTCATGTGAGTACACCAACTTTTAAAAAAAAGTTTCATTATTAGTTTTTTAGTACACCAGCTTTTTTGTTTTATGTACATATATATATATATATATATCATATATATACATATGATAATATAGGTGTATGTATTTAGGACGTATCACTGTCTTCCCGTTCATCGATTAATTCGAGTGGATACCAGTAACATCTCCATACATCCTGTCGCAAGCAAGTATAGCAGTTAGGACGTAACATTTAAAATAATTTAAGTACTTTAAAAAGTAAGGTCATTTGTTCTTTTTCCGTAGATTAAATTGGTTTATTGTGCATAGTAGCAATACTGTTTGGTGGGCTTCAAGTATATAAATGCATTCTTATGGTTCTAATAATGTATTATTAGCATTTCAACAGGAACTTGATGCAAGACATGACAAATATGAAAGACTTGTGAAACTAAGTCGGATATAACTGTTGAAAGTAAAAAGAACAATTTTTCTCCTTCATAGAATTACGAGGTAAGTAAATACCTTTAAAATTTACTAATAGCTGGATTTTATTTGAGATGCATTTTCTTTATGTGTGCATTATAACTATATGTGCGTGTATTCATATATATGTAATGCTGTTAGAAGAGTTTGTGAAATTTGGGATTAGAGAATCTAGTGGGAGATTTTTTGAGGATAATGAATACAATCAGAAAAAAATGCATATTTTCAGAGCAGTTAGTGATTTTATATTCTATTAAGATTATTAAGATAACGGAAAGTATAGTAATTCTTGCTGTGTTTACAGCTTTGCTTAGATAATTTATGCAAAAATTTCAATTTGGATACACCTAATTAATTTACCTATCTTCCCATTTATTTATTTCATTGCAGTCTTGCTTTCTGCCTCCCAACTAATGAAATACCCACATATTTGTAAAATCTAGACTCTTTTGCCCTAGATTTTATTTTACACATGTTATTTTACACTTTTTTGACTAAAAAAAATTTTTCAGTACTGTGACATGATTTTGAGATTTTTTTTTTTCCTTTTGGGTCATACCCGGCGATACTCAAGGGTTACTCCTGGCACTGCACTCAGGATTACTCCTGGCGGTGACTGGGGACCATATGGTTTGCTGGGGATCAAACCTGGGTGGGCCACATGCAAGGCAAAGGCACTGCCCACTGTGCTGTCACTCCAGCCCAATTTCTGTAGAAAGATTTGTGTACTCTCTTTTTTCTGATTGGTGAGACATTTAACAGTTTTATTGCTATAAAGGATCAAAGGTTGATTTCATTTATATTCTGCATTTTTTGTTTCTGTTACATGTATTTTTTTTTTTCTGCTTACACTTACCATATTCTTTTCCTAGTTTCTTAAGGTGGAAGCTGAGATCAAAGAAGGAACAGATAATTATCTCTGTCTGTCTGTCTGTCTGTCTATCTATTTTTGCTTTTTTGGGTCACTAGGTGATGCTCAGGGGTTACTCCTGGCTCTGCACTCAGGAATTATTCCTGGCAGTGTTCGGGAACCATATGGGATGCCAGGGATCAAACCCAGATCGGCGGAGTGCAAGGCAAACGCCTACCCTGTAGACCTGGCCTCCCAGATAATTTTTTAATTTAATCTTGTATTGTTACAAATTTCCCTTTTAAGCATGCTTTTGCTGTAGTCTATATTTTTGCTTTTTTATTATTTTCGTTTTTGTCTTTCTGACCCTTGTTTTCTATGTTTTGTTTTGAGGGGGCATATCTAGAAGTGCCGAGGCTGTGCTCCTGGCCCTGTGCTCACGGGGCTCAGGGGATCATATGGGGTGCTGGGAATCAAAACCATGTCTTATGCTTGCAAGGCAAGTGCCCTTATCTCTTTACTATAGCTCTGGGTTCCGTGGTGGTGTGTTTTTTCCCTTGATCTTTTTAACCCATAACAATCTTTACTAATTTTTATAGCGTTAGATTGCTTATCGTGAATCAACTATTTCTCAATTTATGTGAGGTATTAAGGTTGCCTTGTAACTTATTTTGGATGGGTGGATTGTTTTTCATCTTTGATTAGTTTCCTCAGACCTACATTAATCAAGTAAAGATTTTATTTTAGTAGTGTCCCTTTTTGTGTATCTATGAAAATGAGTCTCTTTCTCCCCCCCCCCCCGGCTTCCAAATTCCTTTTCCCTGGAAATTCATTTATCTATCTATTTGTTTATTTATTTGTTTGTTTATTCCCCCACCCCCCCACAGAAATTTTTTTTTTTTTTTTGGCTTTTTGGGTCACACCCGGCAATGCTCAGGGGTTTCTCCTGGCTCTGCACTCAGGAATTACTCCTGGCGGTGCTCGGGGACCATGTGGGATGCCGGGGATCGAACCCGGCCGGCATGAGCCGGCCGCGCAAGGCAAACGCCCTACCCGCTGGGCTATCGCTCCGCCCACCCCCCCCCCCACAGAAATTTTAGTCATCTTTATTCCTTTGAATTTTCAACTCCTGTCAGGACAATTTGCAAACCCTACTTTGATGTGTTTGTATTTCTGTCACTTGGAAGCAGTCTGGGCAGATAGAATAGTTAGATGCTTTTCTTCTTTTAGTGTCTGAAGAGCTTTTTTTTTAATACTTTTTATGTTGTTTGTACATGTATATATATATATATCACTTGTATCACTTGTCTTCCTGTTGTTTATCAATTTGCTCTAGTGGGCACCAGTAATATCTCCGATAACGTGTTGCGTGCTAGTGTAGCCCTAGGTCATCAGCTCGCTCCAGGAACATGAAGAGCCTCAAACCATTCATTCAGGTCATGGGAATGAGGTCTATAATTGTTACTGGATTTTTTTTTTTCTGGATAGCAGCACTTGTTTTACTGAGCACAGTTTAAGCCTTTTGTGCAATATTTGGGTGGAGGGGGTACACGCACAAATCACAGGGCACTTGCAATCACAGATTTAGCATTTGCAAGGTAACAATCATTGATTTACATATTCCTGTGGTCAGAAGACCAGGCACATCCTGCCTCACCTTAGTTGTAAATCATTTGCCCACCAGTCTCCCATTGGATAAGCACAGATGTCTTTCATGTGGGTGTACACTCTTGAGCATCCGGAAGCTCCACTGCCCTGAGAACAGGGTCCACCTCTGGGCCCTGTCGCCCAGGGCCTTGTGGCGGAGAGTGCCAGGCCCCAATACTAGCTGCTTAGATCCCAACAGAATAGAACTTTTTTGCTTTTTGGGTCACACCTGGCAATGCTCAGGGGTTACTCCTGGCTCTGAGCTCAGGAATCACTCCCAGTGGTGCTTAGGGGACCATATGGGATGCTGGGGTTCAAACCTGAGTGGGCTACAAGCAAGGCAAACACCCTCTCCCCTGTGCTACGGCTCCGCCCCTGAATAGGACTCTTGACTGGGTCTGGGAGAAGCTTACAGGCCAGCGCACATGGTTGGAGTGTGCTCTGGCTCCACCTCCTGTACCACCCCCTCCCCAACCACCAAGTCTGTGAGTTTGTCCTTTTTGGTTTGTATTTTTTTAATTTTTTTTTTTTATTACACCACTTTTAGACATACAATTGCAATATGCTCATGCTAGAGTTTTGGTTCTACAGTGTCCCAACACCTATGCCTCCACCCGAACCCATCTCCGATCACCAATGTCCCCACCTCCCTCCCCCCCCCCCCACCCCAACTACTTGGCAGGTTCTGTATATTGTTTCTCTCCCCCGCCCACCTTTCCTACACATCGTAGAATGCAGTACATTAAAGGACATAATGTTTCCACTAGTTTGATGGACCATGTGGCGCAAGCGGCCGTGTGACTTAGGGGCTTCATGGTCAGCGTCAGGACATCAAAAATGGCGGCTAATGTGGTGGGTGCGTCTCATCCGGCTGCTTCCGGGACCCCCAGAGGTGATGGGCCAACACCCAAAAACCCATCTGTCCTCCTGGGGGCCCCACGGTCAGCTGAGCCAGGGGAGAGCCGAGTTCCAGTTCCCCCAGCTGCGTCTGAGGCTCTGCATGCTATGGCTGGTCGCCCCAGGGCAGCTCCTGGGCGGGGCTACTGGGCTCAGACAAAATGGAGAGAGGAAGGGCGACCCCAGCTCCATCTGACAAATTCCCAGTTATTTCCACCTCTTGGAGCTGCCCACCTGGGCTCGAACTCTTGCTCTGTTTTTTTGTTTTTTTTTAAATATTTTATTACACTGCCATGTGATATACAATTACAAAGATGTTCATGTTTGGGTTTCCGTCATACAGTGTTCCAGCACCCATCCCTCCACCAGTGCCCACTTCCCACCACCAATGTCCCCACTTCCCTCCCCCTCCCTAGCCTGCCTCTATGGCATGTTCTTTATCTCTTCTCTCTCTCTCTTTCTCTCTTCTCTTACACATTGTGGATTGCAATACATACATTTAGAGATTATCATGTATTTCTTTTTTTCCTATATTCAATGCTCAGTTCTAGGCTGGTATTATCACTTTTGACAAATATTAGCATACTGTTCCCTTCTCTGTCTTACCTAACCACTGATTCCCACATGTTTGTGGTAGATTCCACCTTTTTTTTAATTGAAAGATGCTCATGTAGAGCTCTGGTTCTACAGTGTTCCAACACGCACCCTCCGCCCAAAACCATCTCCCATCACCAATGTCCCCACCTCCCTCCCCCTCCCGCACCTCAACCACTTGGCGGGTTCTGTATGTCATTTCTTTCCTCTTTATATCTCCTTCCCAACAAACTTTTCTGCTCTTCGTGGAATGCAGTGCATTAAAAGACATTACTGTTTCACTATTTTAGTGGACCATGTGGCCGCAAGCGGCCACGTGACCTGGGCTCGAACTGGTTTTGCTCTGTTGATCTGGTCGTGAGGCAGTTTCCCAGCGTCCGGACAGCAAAAATGGTGGCTAGTGTGATGGACGAGTCTGATCCGGCTGCTTCCGGGACCCCCAGAGGCGACGGGCCCACTCCCAAAACCCATCTGCCCTCCTCGGGGTTCCATGGTCAGCTAGGCCCGGCGCGAGCCGAGCGCCAGCCTCCCCAGCCGTCCGTGAGGCCCTGTGTGGTGGCCCGCGTGCAGCTCCCGGGCAGGGCCACCAGGCTCGACCTCTTCTTGCTCTGTTAATCTGGTCTTGAGGTCAGCGTCACTCCCCGGCCGACTCTGATGTGCTGCAGCATCCGGACAGCGAAAATGGTGGCTAATGTGGTGGGCGAGTCTCATCCAGCTGCTTCTGAGACCCCCTCAAAGGTGATGGGCCCACTCCCAAAACCCATCTGTCCTGGGGGCCCCATGGTCAGCTGAGCACGGGTGTGCCTAGTTCCCCCAGCTGCATTTGAGGCTCTGCATCCTATGGCTGGTCACCCCAGGGCAGCTCCTGGGTGGGGCCACAGGGCTCAAACAAAATGGAGAGGGGAAGGGGCGACCCCCAGCTCCATCTGACGAATTCCGGTGATTCCCGCTCTGGTAGCTGCCTACCTTGGCTCGAACTCGTAATGCTCTGTTAATCTGGTCTTGAGGTCAGCGTCCCTCCCGGGCGGGCTCTGATGTGCTACAGCCGCCCAGACAGTGAAAATGGCCGCTGGTGTGGTGGGCGAGTCTCGTCTGGCTGCTTCCGGGACCCCCAGAGGTTATGGGCCAACTGCCGAAACCTATCTGTCCTCCTGGGGGCCTCATGGTCAGCTGAGCTGGACTCGAACTCGTTTTGCTCTGTTAATCTGGTCTTGAGGTCAGCGTCCCTCCTGGGTGGGCTCTGATGTGCTGCAGCGCCCAGACAGCGAAAATGGCAGCTACTGTGGTGGGCGAAGTCTCATCCGGCTGCATCCAGGACCCCAGAGGTGATGGACCAACACCCAAAACCCATCTGTCCTCCTGGGGGCCCAGTGATCAGCTGAGCCAGGGAGAGCTGAGTTTCAGCTCCCCCAGCTGCATCTGAGGCTCTGCATGCTATATCAAATTCTCCAGTTTGATGCAAATAGAATGAGTGTACAAATGAGAAACATCCTGAAAGGACCTGGTGCTAAAAATACATTGTGTTGAAGATTAAACTGCGGTGGAGCCGCCGTGCGCCTGCATAGCCGTGGATCTTGTTACTGGATTTTGATATATCAAATATGGCACGGGCAGCTTGCCAGATCTGCCGTGCTGGTGGTATACTCTCAGTAGTAGGCTCTCATCTCTTGCATTTACTGATGAACCGTGTGTGTGTGTATGTATATATATATGTTTTTTGTTTGTTTGTTTCAGTAGGAGGATAAATTTTCCATGTTAATCTATTCAAGCTAAAAGCAGGCAGCTCTAGATGTCAGATACTTATGAACATAGTTTTTCGTATAGTTAGGATATTACACAAAGTATTTTATGATTTTGGGACAAAATCAGTGGTGCACAGGGGCTGCTCTTAGTTCTGTGCTCAGCATTTGCTCTTGGCAGTGCTCAGGACCAATGAGGTGTTAGTGATTGGATATGCATGGTGTTTGTGCAAAGCATGCACGCAACCTGGCCCCCCATACAAGTTTCATACACGTTTTACATTATTGTGTGCTATGTCATGGCATCTTTTCTGTTTTATGTGTTTGAGTAAAATCATGCTGTAGTTTTGTGTTAAAGCTTTGTGTCGATTGGTATTTAGATTACGGTGTTTTACTCTCAGAACACCTAACTACTGTGCTTCAAAGTTCCCAATGTTTTGATTATAGTGAGCCTGATATGGAAGAAATACTAACTGAATCAGAAATTAAATTGGATGGTGTCAGACAGAAGATATTTCAAGTTGCTCAGGAACTTTCAGGAGAAGACATGCATCAGTTCCATAGAGCCATTACTATGGGTAAGTTTTCTTCAGTGGTAACAGGTTTTTACTAGTTATTATATGGTTTATGTGTGAAACTTGGTGAGTATTATTGACTTAAAAAATTGCACTTGTAGAGATAAAGAACCTGCCATTTAGGCAGGCTATGGGAGGGGGGGGAGGGAATTGGGGACATTGGTGGTGGGAAATGGGCACTGGTGGAGGCGGGGTGCTGGAACACTATGTGACCGAAACCTCCAAACATGAACAACATTGTAATTGTATATCTCATAGTGGTATAATAAAATGTTTTAAAAAAAATTGCACTTGAGCTGGAGAGATAATACAGCAGAGAAGGCACATGCCTTGCCTGTAGCTGACCGGGTTTGATCCTCAGGACCACGTAGTTCCCCAGGCTTTGCTGGGGTGATTGTGGTGGCTGCCAATGCTGTGAGCACTTAGTACTGGAGCGGCACTGTGTCCTCCCATTGAATTGCTGGCCAGGTTGGCTAAGAATTGCCAGGAGTGTTCACATGCCTTTTCACCACCAATGAGAACAACCCCTGAGAATGGAACTAGGTGTGGCTAAGCTCCCTTTCCCCCAAAATAAAGGAAAAGGATGGAGGGAACCACGTGGTATTTGGGATTAGACCTAGTCACCTATATGTGTTTAGATCATTGAGCTATATCTAGACACAGGATTATTTATGTCCCTCTTTCCTTTGTTGCAGTGACTAAAAACTGCGCATACTTGGTTGTGGTGTTCCTACACTTGGTTGCTCTGCTTGCCAGGGGTTGCACTTTGTTGTGGGTCACACACCTTTTAATTGAAATGCTCCCACTTTATTCATTTCTGGTTCACTGGAGACCACACATTTGTTTGTGTTGTTGGGGATCCCAAACAGTGGTTCTGCCAGGATTGTACTCACAGCCTCTGGCCTGTAAGGCAGGTTCTCCCCGTGGATCCTACCACAGGAATCCAGGAAAGTAGATGTTTTTGGTTTAGTTTTGGGGTCACACCTGGCCATACTCAGGGTTTACTCTTTGCTCTGTGCTCAGGGGACACTCGTGGTGGGCTTGGGGGAGCATACTGGGTACTGGGGATTGAACTCTGGGCTGCTGTGTGCAAGGCAGGCACTTCTACTCATTGTGCTATTGCTCTGGCCCCAAGATAGATTTTTTTTTTCCCCCTTGGTTTTTGAGCCACATCCGGTGATGCTCAGGGGTTATTCCTGGCTCTGTGCTTAGGAATTACTCCTGGCATTTGCTCAGGGAACCATATGGAATCAAACCCAGGTCAGCCAGTATGCAAAAAAAGATAGATATTTTTAATTGTACAGAAATCATTAACTGCTAAAGGAAAAGTATCAATTGAATTTTTTTAAAAGTTAAGAAATTCTGTTTATCACAATTCTTAAGACATTGAGAAGCAAAAGGCAAGGGGTTAGAGCAAGTACGGCGGGTAGCTTGCTTGCCTTGCATGGAGCTGATCTAGGTTCCATTTCCTCAGCCTTGCCAGGAGTGCACTGCTGGGTAGGGCCCCCCCCCTTTGTCTTTTTGTTGATTATCGATTTGCCCCAGCAGGTGCCAGTAAAGTCTCCATTCATTGGGAATGAGGTCCATTATTGTTACTGTTTTTGGCATATCAAATACATCATGGTTAGCTTGCCAGACTCTGTCTTGGCTCAGGGTTCATCCTAGGGGGCCCAGTCTTTTTCTTTGTCAGACCGTCAACCAACCAGGGGCCATGGGGCAGAGCTCTTGGGTGTAGACAAGTCTGTCTCCTGTCTGCCACCTGTTGACGAAGCCAGGCACTGCAACCACACCCCAAAAATAAAAACTAAAAAACTCCAATAAAATAAAAAGGCAAGCTGAAATCTGAGAGATGGCATTTAAATATATACAATAAAAGACAGTATAGAAAGAATTTCTACGTATCAGCAAAAAATAAAATGGAGAGATTGTCTAGCAGGTAAGGCACTTGACTGACATGTGGAATCTGGGTTCAATCCCTGCACACCATGTGGTCCCCAAGCCTACCAGCACTGATCTTTGGGCACAGCCAGGAGTAAACTCTGAGCACCGCCAGGTGTGGCCCCCAAAACAGAGCAAAACAATTTAAAGGAAAAATAGACAAACTTGAGACTTCAGAAGATGTGAGTACTCCTGGCTCTTCCTTCAGGAATTACTTTTGGTGGTTCTTGGGGACCTTATAGGATGCTGGGGATCGAATACGGGTCGGCCACATGCAGGGCAAATGCCCTACCTGCTGTGCTATTGCTTCAGCCCCACCCAGCCTTTTTTTTTTCTTCTTTTGGGGTCACAATCTTCAGGGGGTTACTCCATCTCTGCACTCGAATCACTCCTGGTGGTACTCAGGGGACCACATGGGATGCCAGGCGAACGCCCTACCCACTGGACTATCGCTCCGGCCCCCCAGCCCTTTTTTTGTTTGTTTTTTTTGGGGGTCACACCGGAAATGCTCAGGGGTTTCTCCCCCAGCCCTTTCTTAGACTTACTTCTGGTGGGAGCTGGAGAGATATATCTCAGCCAGAATGACATTTGCCTTGCATATGAACCCGGGTTCGATCTCTGGCATCTCAAATGGTCCCTCGAACACCACCACCAGAAATAATTCCTTTTTTTTTTTCTTTTTTTTTTTTTTTTTTTTTTGCTTTTTGGGTCACATCCGGCAATGCTCAGGGATTACTCCTGGCTATGCACTCAGGAATTACTCGGGGGACCATATGGGATGCCGGGGATCGAACCCAGGCCCCACACAGACCGGCCACTTGTAAGGCAAACGCGCCCTACCCGCTGGGCTATCGCCTCGGGGCCCTCCACCAGAAGTAATTCCTGAGTGAAGAACCTGGAGTATCCCATACTTAGCATTGCCAGGTGTGACCCAAAAACTGAAAAAAAAAAAAAAAGACTCCTTACTCCTGCCTTATTTTGTTCTTATGTCTCATTATGGTAATAATCCTGTCATCTCAGTCATTAATAATTCTTTATTATTGTTTTTTATTAATTCTTAATGTTCCTCATTAATGAACATTATTGTTTTAAAGTTCTGTGCTAATATAGAATTTATTAATGAATATTATTAATGTTCTTTAAAAGTTCTTTGCTAATATAGTTTACATGAAATAAGTAATGCCTACAGCTATAATAAGAGTAAAGAAATTTTTTTTTTTTTTTTGCTTTTTTGGGTCACACCTAGCAATGCTCAGGGGTTACTCCTGGCTCTGCACTCAGGAATTACTCCTGGCGATGCTTGGGGACCATATGGAATGCCAGGGATCAAAGCTGGGTAAGCCGCGTGTAAGGCAAACACCCTACCCACTGGGCTATTGCTCCAGCCCTAATGCAATCTTTCTTAATAGTCTTAACTTTTGAATTCAATCCACGATTAAAGGTTCATATTTTTATAAAATGTTTATTTACACATTGTTTAGGACTGATGTTTTGGCATACGTCTCAGATTTTCTTATTTACATTAAACTTTTGATTCCATATTACTCCATAGTTGGCAGTTTGAAGGTTACCCAAATAAGTGGTAGAGCTCTTTAACTTTTCTTTTTGCCTTTGTTCATTTTGGGCTATATCCAGTTGTGCTCATGGCTCACTTCTGCTTCTGTGATCGGGGCACACTCCCAGTGGAGCTCAGGGGACCATATGTGGTACTGGGAAACTAACCTGGCTTGGCTATGTGCTCTTGCTGGTTCCTAGCTTTTGTTTTATGTGGCTTAGTAATCCATTATTTATAAGTTCTTCATCAGTGAGTAAACTGTAAGGAAAGAGTTTAACTAGGGCAAAGGCTATATAGATGCTAGGAAAAAAGAAGAGTGGACAAAAAAAGACAAAAAAACATATCAGTAGAGTCTGTTTCGGGGTGATTTGGTACATACCCCTTGGTACTTAGGGACTGGTCCAGGCTCTGCTCAGGTGCCTGGGAAATCGGCTGTCTGCAGTGCTGGGGATCAAAGTGGGGTTGGCCATATGGGAGGCAAGTGTCTGAACCCCTGTACCATTCTTTCTGATCCAGAAAAATATAACTTAAGTTAGGAAGGTAGAACTACAATCTTGGTGGGGGCATTGATACAGAGTTTCCTACATCACCTTGTTACAAGAATGAATACAAGCATCATATTATGCTGGAGGATTTTGTTTATGATTTGTATTTTTTTTTCCTTTAAAGAGTTCCTACTTGTGGGGCTGGAGCGATAGTCCAGCGGGTAGGGGCGTTTGCCTTGCACGCGGCCGGTCCATGCCGGCCCAGGTTCAATCCCCGGTATCTCATATGGTCCCCTGAGCACCACCAGGAGTAATTCCTGTGTGCAGAGCCAGGAGAAACCCCCTGAGCATCTCCGGGTGTGACCCAAAAAAAAAAAAAAAAAAAAAGTTCCTACTTGTGTGTTACAACTTACAAATACCTTAATTTCATTTTCTGTAAGAAGTCTTCGAGATGATGTTCTGTGAATTGAATCAATAAAGATTTTTTTTTTTTTTTTTTTTAAGAAATAAAGCAATCAGGGCTGGAGTGAGAACAACTGTGCTATCACACAGTTGGGTAGGGCGTTTGCCTTGCACGCGGCTAACCCAGGTTGGATCCTCAGCATCCCACATGGTTCCCCGAGCACCACCAGGGAGTAATTCCTGAGTGCAGGCTAGGAATAACCCCTGAGCATTGCAGGATATGACAGGGAGAGAGGGGGAATAAAGCAATCAAATAAAGAAGTGGGCTACACCCAGCAGTGGTTAGGGGTTACTCCTGGCTCACACTTGGAGTGCTTGGGGCATCATAAGGGATGCTGGGCATTGAACCCCGTTAGCCGAGTGCAAGGCAAGCAACCTACCTGCTATACTATTGCTCCAGCATCTGCTGACAGCTTTTTAAAAGTAAAATTAGGTTATTTATAATTTGAGTAGCCTTAACAATATGATGCTTATGAATAGTTTGCTGCTTGTAATTGTTAAATGCTTGTTTTGGTGTTAATCCAAATAGTTGCTCTTTTGACTTGCAGATAAAACAATTCTGGCATTGAACTAAAGGAGTTCTGTGCTTTTCCTCATTAAGAATAGTGCTAATGGCACGCAGAGCATTTCCCTAAGGGATACTTGTGTGTGCTCAAACATTGAGTATCTTACTAATAATTGAATAACAACAAAAGTTTGTTTTCCACACATTTCTTATCAGAGTAGATTACAGATCGTCTCAAGGGATGGTTAAACAAATGAATTCTTAATTAGTCACTTGAAATAAATCACTTAAAAAAAGTTTTTGGAGGGGTGTTGGGACGCACCTGATGGAGACTCAGGGCTTATTCCTGGCTCTGTGCTCAGAGGTCACTCCTAGCAGTGCTTTCAGGACCATCTGCAGTGTTGGGACTGAACTGGAGTTAACTGCATCCAAGGCAAGCGCCTTAATCCTTGTACTATCTCCAGCCCTTTAAGTTTTTGTACAATATCCTTTATCTGAGTTTTTGATTTTGCAAATTTTTGTTTTTATTCTTTTTTTTTTTTTTTTTTTGCTTTTTTGGGTCACACCCGGCAATGCTCAGGGGTTTCTCCTGGCTCTGCACTCAGGAATAACTCCTGGCGGTGCTTGGGGGACCATATGGGATGCCGGGGATCGAACCCAGGACGGCATGGGCGGCCGCGTGCAAGGCAAACGCCCTACCCGGCTGGGCTATCTCTCCGGCCCCTTGTTTTTATTCTTAACCAAAAAAAAAAAAATGCTTCCAGGACTATTTGTCAGATATAATAACAGAATGTGACCAGTGTTAATATCTAGGAAAGTTCTAAAGCTCATTTTATAAGTAAGGAGAAATTCTGTATAAGCTCAGCATATTAGCAAAAAAAATTAAGATGACTTTATGTTAAAAAAAGGAATATCAGGCTCTGGAAGTCTGTAAGTCTTTTAGAATAACAGTGAGATGTATTTAACAAAGGGAGCAATATATCTAAAAATTGAATTTGTCCATATATGAGTGAGATTACATGTGTCAGAAATGTTAATTAGGTTAGTTGAGGTAAAATGAAATAGTTGGAAAA
>JAJIBD010013638.1:0-19959 GCA_021461705.1 Cryptotis parvus | reverse complement strand
TATCAATACTCTTTGTCTTGTTTCTGTTGCTAGAATTTCTCCTACCTTAGTCATTTATTTTAAATAAATTTTCCTAATACATTAAGGAATATTTTAATCACATATTTTCTATCTTTATCAAGAATATATGTTGATGGGATGGAGAGATAGTACAGTGCATAGGGTCTGTGCCTTCACACAACCAATCTCGGTTTGATCCCCGTTACCACATATGGTCACCAGGAATAACAGAACCAGGAGTTAAGCCCTGAGCACAGCTGGTGTGACCCCACCAATTGCCACCTCAAAAAAAAAGTTGTATTTTATCTTTTGAATCATTAAAGCTATATGAATTGCTAAAGCTCTCACTGACTTATACTTTGGAATGTGTTCTTGAATATCTTGATGCTTGTAAGCCAAACTGTTAGCATAGTTCATACCAAAAAATACAACAGTTGTCTGTTGATGAGACAGCAAATACCTACACACCACAATGGTAGCAAGTGGTAGCAAAATACCTACACACCACTGTGATGTGTACGATACGCTTAGGTGTGCAAAACTTGGCTAGTACCATAGCTAAAACTTAAAATATGACAGCTCCATTGTCACATATGATCAGTCAAGACAGAAGGCTCTGGCATTATATGGATTTATTTTGTTGACCTATAAAGACACAACAGGAAACAAAACAAAGTTTATGCTTAAGATAATCACGATCACGATCACAATCTTCCCGTTGATCATCTATTTGCTAGAGCGGGCACCAGTAATATCTCCATATGTCCTGTCTCATGTCAGTAGAGCCAGGGGCATCGGCTTGCTACAGGAACATAAAGAGCCTCAAAATATTATATTAGGTCATGGGAATGACCTAATATAATTGTTACTGGAATTTGGCATATCATATACAACACGAGAAGCTTGCCAGGCTTGTCGAGCAGGAGGCAAACTCTTTTAAACACCTCCAAATAAAGCATTTATTGATGAACCGCATGGCCGCTATGCCGCGCCGAGCCGGGCTGTGATGGGCTGGTCTGCTGGGTGGAGTTCTGACGAGAGGGAAGTCCAGAAGTGGAAAATGGCGGCGCCCGTGGGAGTGAGGGTGGTGGTCTGGCTTGTTGTGAGGGCTCTGCCGAGGTGGTGGGGCGAGGGCTAGAACCCGCCATGCCTCCCGACTGCCTCATGAACGGCTGTGCACAGGGAGAGCAAGGAACAGCTCTGCCCCATGTGTGAAAGTCTCGGCAAAAATATATGTTGACAAAATTAAGTGAAATAAGTTTAATGTATCATATAAAATATATTTTAGGGGCCGGAGGATAGCCCAGCGGTAGGGCGTTTGCCTTGCATGCGGCCGGCCTGTGCCGGCCTGGGTTCGATCCCCAGCATTCCATATGGTTCCCCCCGAGCTCCGCCAGGAGTAATTCCTGAGTGCAGAGCCAGGAGTAACCCCTGAGCATCGCCAGGTGTGACCCAAAAAAGCAAAATATATATATATATTTTTATATTAAAATTTTAAATATAAAAATATTTAAATTTTTATCTACAAGTTTTGGTCTATTCAGTTTGTGACTCTTAATTTAAAGTTTCTGGTTTGGTGGAAGGTTTGGGGGCAGTTTCATTTTTAGCACACATGCAGCTTTACCCAGGTCTTATTCTCAACTATGTGCTCAGGAAATTATAATGAGGTGCTGGGGATCAAACAGGCATGTATAAAATTTTGGGGGCTTTTTGTTGTTGCTTTTGCCATATGCAAAGCAAGTACCTTATACATTGTACTCTAGTCCAGATTATTAATTTAAATATAAACATTTGTTTTTGTACAACACAATCTATTAAATCCAGACATTTAAGAAGTCTTTTTGAATACTTTCTAACAGTCTAATATAGATTAATAACATGAATATTAAAATTATGCTATATTGGCATAAGAAAAATTAATAATACTTCAAAGCTTATTTTTAAAAAGAAATCATGAGGGGCCAAAGAGAGAGTATGGTGGATAGGGTGCTTGCTTTGCGCCCAGCAGACTAAGGTTCCATCTTCGACACTCAGTATGTTTCCCCGAGCCCATCAAGAGTGCCAGAAATAAATCCTGAGCATAAATGAGCAGTGGCCCCAAACCCATAAAAAATAATAAAGCAAAAGAAGCTATGACATGTGAGCCAGAGTGTTAGTATAGTGGATAGGGTATTTTCCAGACATAGAGCTGATGCAGGTTTGATCTTCGACATTCTATATGATACCCAATACCCCAACAGGAGCGACCCCTGAGCACAAAGCCAGGAGTAGACCTAAGCACTATTGGGTGTGACCCCCAAAACCTAAACAATTAATTAAAAATTTTAAGCCATTATAGCAATTAATAAGGTTTTGTATGTGGGGGGGGGGTCAACTTCGGGGCTTACCCATGATTCTGTGTTCCGTAACTCCTGGAGGTGTTTGGGGGAACATTTGCAGTGCCAGGGATCAAATCCAGACCTATTACTTGCAAGGAAATACCCAGGTTACTGTATTTTCTGGCTTAAATAATACTTTTTAGTCATCTAATTAAAATATTTACGTCGTGAAGAATTAGAAGAGAAGAGGTGATTTAAAGTATAGCTGTATCACTTAATCAAGTTGCCTTAAGTCTTTAAGCCACTTTTACACTTCTAAAAGAAGGCATTCAAAGTTTGTTATAATAATTATTACAAAGTGCATAACACTTAAGAACTCACCAATGAATTGGAATTCATCTTTTAAAAAATTAATTCTTTACTGAATTTGTTTGAGTCTAATGGTGTTTTATCTTCAAACATTTATGAACCTAAGAGATACAATCATTGGATAAAGACACGTCTGCCAAAGGTATTGTTGGTGGCTTCTAAAAGTAAACTTGAAATTTCCAAGAAGTAATAATTGTCATGACATAATATTCAAATTAGCAGAGTCATATTGCCCAGTCTTTAATTCTTGCTGTTTTAACTAATTTTTGCCTTACTAAGCTATTTATTAATTGTATAAAAACACAAAGAAGCTAATACAATGCAATGATCAGTTGTAACTAGAAAGTACATTACAGGAAAAACAAGTAAACACTGATGTATTAATAAATCAAAGCAGAAGAGTAAACATAAATAAAAACAAAACCCAATTGCCACTAGGTTCTTACCTTTGTCGTTTAATATGTGTCAAGAAATAAAAGCCAGGGCTGTGCCACAATAAACAGGGATACAGTATAAATTTTAATCTTGTCCAAATCAAATTCCATTTTTTTAAACTAATAAATATCTTTTCCCTTTCTGTAAACAAGCACAAATGTTCAGTTTTCTTAATCATCCCCAGGGCAAGAAACAGTTCTATGGCATTCACAAAGAAGGATTTTCATGAGTCATTATTGGATTTGCGGATTTATACACAGATGCAAATAACAGCAACCCAATCATTATCCTTTACCCGAGTCCAAGCTTGTTAATGTACAGAGAGCTAGGACAGAAAGGGGTTCCTCAAACTATACCTCTTAACAAGTTTGGAAGTAAAACTATCCAAATATAATATTACCTAATGAATTTTGAAAAAGTTATGCTATCAACTTTACCAAAGATTACAATCTTGAGAGCATTGTCAAGGATTTTACAAAAGGTGTGATCAAACATTGAAAAATTGAAGTGTTGGCCCTGAGCGATAGCCCAGCGGGTAAGGCGTTTGCCTTGCATGCGGCTGGCTTATGCCGGCCCGGGTTCGATCCCCGGCATCCCATATGGTCCCCTGAGCACCGCCAGGGAGTAATTCCCTGAGTGCAGAGCCAGGAGTAACCCCTGAGCATCGCCAGGTGTGACCAAAAAAAAAAAAAAAAAAAAAAAATTGAAGTGTTATTACATTTAAAACTCTTAAAATATACAGTATACTTACTATGCATTGGTATGTTTTATAGATACACACACATATGTTTTGTTTTGTCTTGTTTTGTGGTCACACCCAGTGGTGCTCCAGGCTTATTCCTGACTCTGTACTCAGGAATCATTCCTGGCAGTGCTCAGGAACCTTATGCAATGCCAGGGATCAAATCCAGTCAGCTCAATGCCAGGCAAGTGCCCTATCAGCTGTATTATCTTTCTGGACCCCTTTGTGTATTTTGTGAAGAAATTTCATATTTGGAACATCTCTGGTCAAGATATCAGAGAAGCAACTAGAGAGACTGCAGGAGTTACGGTACTTAGGGTTAAGGTGTATGCTTTGCATGCCGCCGAACCCACGTCAATCCCTCAGTATCACATGCTCCCAGAGAACTGCTGGGTGTGGTCCTGGAAGATGCTCAACACCATCAGGTATGGTCCTGGGTGGCCCTGGTAGCCTCAGCACCACAGCACCTAAACAGCGGCACATGGCAGAGCTCGCGCACTAATCCCCCGGCCCGTTAGCAGAGTGTCACCAGCGAAGTGCCTCAGGAACTCTGAACTGGGCATCCCCCCAGCCTCCACACCTACCCATGACCCCAAAAAGAAATAAAATAGAATGAGGCTTAGTTTCCTTAAAAGACCAATTGATAGGGACTGGAGCAATAGTCCAGTGAGTACAGAGTTTGTCTTTGTCTTGCATGTGGCCAACCAGGTCCTACCTCCAGCATCCCATGTGGTCCCCTGAGCACTGCCAGGAGTAATTCCTGAGTGCAGAACCAGGAGTAATCCCTGAGTATTGTCAGGTGTGACCCAAAAAAGAAAAAAACTAATTGATAAAGTGTATGTGCAAAAAACACACAAAGATACGCCAGTTTCTGTCTAAATATTACTATAATGACCAGAGAGTAAATTTTAAACTCACAAAATGAGTTTGCAGTTGAAAATATAAATGGAATGAAATAAACACTGCCTCCATTTAGAAAAACTGCTTTCATTTCAAACTGTCAGTTCAAAAAAAATTGCTTTTTTTTTCTTTAGTACTGGCAGTACTTGCATTATTTAGTCCAGCTAAATAATTGGCTGTTGACTAGTCCAGTAACATTTACTGCCTTGGTTAAATTATTTCAACTGCTAGTGCTGCTAGAAGACTTCGGAAGAGGCCATTCCCCAAGAAAAGCAGTGGATAAACTAGTGGATATCCACTAAAGACAATTAGTGGATACTAAGGACTTTTAACAATTCGATACTAAGGACTTTTTAACAATTCGGCTTCTAAATACTAGAAATTTAAAACAATATTTTTATTTCTAATAATAGAATAAAACATACTTTTAAAATGTCAATCGTATAGAAAGGAGAAAAATAAAAAGAATGCTATAACTATTGTGGGATCATCAGTATTATGAAATAGTATAGAGTTATTTTGTTTTATTTAGAAATATACTAATATTATTTTATAGTGCTAAATGCTTATCTTAAGCATAATTTAAAAAAATTTTATTATACCACCGTGAGAACAACATTACAAAGATGTTCATAATTGGGTCTCAGTCATACATTGTTCCAGCACCCATCCCTTCACCAGTGCCCCATTCCCACCACCAATGTCCGCACATTCCCCTCTCCCAGCTCTAGAGCAGGCATTTTTTCTTTCGCTCCCTTTCGCTGTCTCTCTCTGTCTCTCTTTCTCTCTCTGTCTCTCATTTTTTGAAAATTTTTATTATACCATGTGAGATATAGAATTACAAGGATGTTCATAATTGGGTCTCTACAATACAGTGTTTCAGAATCCATCTCTCCACCAGTGCCAATTCCCACCACCCAATTCCCAAACACACCCACTCAAACCCTGCCTGCCCCCATTGAAGCCGCATTTTACTTCTCTATCTCTTTGTCTATGTCCCTGTATTTCCCAGTCTCTCTTCTATTACACTTTGTGGCTTGTCCTATGGATACTGATAATGTATAATGTATCTATTTGATTATTTAATAGTGAGTTCTAGTGTAACATCCTAATTCCTCATTCCCCATAACCTCTCCAGTTTGATGCAAATAGAATAATCGTTGAAGTGTACAAATGAGAAAGATCCTGAAAGGACCTGGTGCTAAAATACATTGAGTCTAAAATTAAACCACGGTGGCAGAACCGTGCATGCGCAGCCGTGGATCTGGAGTCTCTGTCTTGTGGTGGTTGGCTGTGGTGGCTGGAGCTCAGGTCACACCCACTGAGCCTGGAGGCTGGGGACTGGGTGGAGGCCCCCAACCCTTGCTCCGAAGTTCAGCAGGCGCCGTGGCCTGCATGGCGAGCAGCAACTAGGAGCTATGTAGGACATGACCAGGCGCTGGCCGAGCCTTTAAGCATAACTGTTTGAGATTGCATAATACTGTATCCACTAATCCATAAAATATTTAGTGATTTATGTATATTGGACACTTTTCTTCAGTCTAAAATATTTCAAATGAGTGTTTTTTATTCTTTTGGGTTAGAGGGGTGGCAGGGGATCCAAAATATCTTTTTTTTTTTTTTTGGGTCACACCCGGCAATGCTCAGGGGTTACTTCTGGTTCTGCACTCAGGAATTACTCCTGGCATTGCTCAGGGGACCATATGGGATGCCAGGATCAAACCCGGGTCTGCTGCATGCCAGGCAAACGACCTAACCACTGTGCTATCACTCCAGTCACCCCAAAATATCTCCTGTCTGTGGTATTGGGGATTACCCATGCCAACCCCTGCGGTGCGCAGCAGCATCCAGGCTCACAGGCAGCGATGCTTAGACGCCTCCTGAGCTCCGCTAAGCAGAGGGTGTTTGGGGAGAACATGCGGTGCCAGGATCAAACCTTGGTCAACCAAACACAATGCCTATGCCTAAACCCCTGATTAATCTCTCTGGCCCCAAATGTTCTTATTCTTAAAGTAAGTACACATGGGACCTGCTCTTCGGTGGGGGTGGGGGGGGGGGGGGGGGGTCCTCCAATAAATCATAAACACACACCCTTACCTGCCTAGAGTGACTGCGTCTCTTTAGCACAAATGCACCTTCCTCCTAGTTCCCGTGTTTCCTCCTCCATGCATCTACCCGCTCCAGCACAATGAAGTCAATTTTACTATCCTTGAGACAATTCTCCACTGTAGTTTGCTGAGTGGTGGAGGCAGGGAGACTGAGGGAATTGCATAGTTTTATAAACCTGAATTTCATAATCTGAAAAATGCAAATAAAATAACTCCCTCACAAGGTTTTTATGAAAATAAAGTAACAATTATACCTCACTCCCATGATCTGATGGAATGGTTTGAGGCTCTTTATGTTCCTGGAGCAAGCAGGTGCCCTTGGGCTCTACTAGCGTGAGACAGGACATATGGAGATGTTACTGGTGCCTGCTCGAGCAAATCGATGATGAATGGGAAGACAGTGATACAGTGAAAGGAGCAAGACTATATACATGTCAGCTTGTTGGTGCGTAAGAGAACATTAATGGATGTGCTGTCTCCCCTTTCCCTGTCCTTGAAGATCTTGGATGGCACTAAACCTAGACTTTTGCAACAATTGCTGTGGCCTCATGGGCCTTCCCTATGTCACAATAGGACTTCAGATATCAGGTACACACGGTTATTAAATGACCTGTGTAAAGACGCAAGGCCATGATCTACACCCAGGTCTCCAAATAATCCACTATGTCATTCTCATAAAATGTGACCGAGTTTAATAATGTAGTTTAATTTTTTCTTTTCTTTTTGGGTCGCACCCAGCAATGCTCAGGGGGTTACTCCTGGCTCTGCACTCAGGAATAACTCCTGGCGGTGCTCCGGGGACCATATGGGATGCCGGGATTGAACCCTGGTTGGTCGTGTGCAAGGCAAACGCCCTACCTGCTGAACTATGGCTCTGGCCCCGCAGTTTAATTTTTAATGAAAACCTTTTCTTTATGTACATAAAGCACTTAATGCAAAATAACAATCCCTGATGAAGGCCTGGGGTTTGTTCACATGTTCATTCGTTCGTTCGTTCGTTCGCTCATTCATTCATTCATTCATTTGTTCCTTCCTTCCTTCCTTCCTTCCTTCCTTCCTTCCTTCCTTCCTTCCTTCCTTTCCTTCCTTCCTTCCTTCCTCCTTCCTTCTTCCTTCCTTCCTTCCTCCCTTCTTCCTTCTTTCTCCTTCCTTCCTTCCTTCCTTCCTTCCTTCCTTCCTCCGATACATAATTCCAGAGTGTCTAGACTGCTGAGTGCTGTTCTGAGTCTAGGAACACCCATTGAGCCTTTTATAAGACTTTTGAAAGAAAAGAATTTCTTTAGTTGCACAGGAGACAAGTAAAAGAAGAGATATTATAATAAGGCACAGTCAAGAACTTAGAAATGACACACAAAACACCTTAAGATTTGAGGGCTGAAGGCATATGTAGGGAAATTCATCTTCGCTGAAATTGGGAGCAGGTAGAAATTCTTTTCTCATGTATGAGACCCATATGCAAGTCTTAAAGGGCCAAAAGGATTTTGTTGTCTTTTACTTTTCCCCTCTGAGATACAATTAACTTGATGCAGTTAGTTCATCCCTCACTTCTTCCTGGGACTTGTAGTAACCTTGAGTGACAGAAAGAAGGAACAGTCTTGCTGGATTATCTGTTTACTAAGCTCCTTTTAGTCTGGTTCCCAGTTTTGCTTTGTCAGCTCACTATAAATCTTTGTAATCCTGTTTAAACAGCCTCTAACTATAGGTCATATTTGCATGACAGTGAATCTTTTCGTTAGTTTTTTTTTTTGCAATAATACACCAAGACCTTCAGCTAGAGTGGTTAGTGATGTTTTCTTAGCTCTCAGAAACACAATAATTAAATGTCATGTAATTAACTCTTTCATGTCTGTCTCTCCTGCAAGAATTGTAAATACTGCAAGGAATGGTATGTGTCTGTGCTTTCATTACTTTATCTCTGGTGTTTGCTTCCATGCCATGGTTGATCATTCATGCAACACATTCAATATCTAATATTTAATATTAACTATATTTAACATATTAACATTTAATAACAACAGTAAAGTTTCTATTTAGCAAATATTAACTAAATGCCCAGGCTTTCCTCTAAGTACCAGGGAATCAAAAATAAACAATACTAAATTCCTGCTTTCACAAACTGTATATTCTTATGGGGAAGAAAGAAATTAAGCAAAATAGGAAATAGAAGAAGTCGTATGATTAAATAGAAGTTTAAAAGTGGGGTTGAAGCGAGACTGGCTCAGATGGGGAGAAGGGTTTCCAGGGACAGTGAGACAGGGGTACTTTTGCCTGAATACAGAGGCAGAGTTAGCCACGCCCACTTTACTGGGGGAAGATGCTATCTTGTATGAAGTCATGTGTGAAGCCCAGTCAAGAGCGTTGTTTAAAGAACAGGAGGGAGACCTGTGAGCCAAAGTCAAGAAAGCAAGGAGAGAGCAGGTAGGGAGTCAAGTTCTTAAGGAAGGCCAAGTTAGGTTACTACAGCAATGCACCGGAAGCTGACGGTAGAGACCAGGTTTGGAGATATGGAGCTGGCAAGAAGATGTACTTTCTGAGCGGGGAGCCCCTCCCAAGAAGTGCTGCTTAAGGGGCCTCAAGGTCCAAGATGCTAAAGAGCCTCTTGAGGGAGCATCTGCTTCTGCTCCCTGTGGTACAGAGCAGCCCAGTAATGCTGGGAGTGAGGAGGGTCTCTGGGGGTTACAGTTGAAGGAATTAGGTGATACCATGTGTCTTAAATTCCCAGGCCCCTAGGACATGTTTTTAAGACAGAAGCACTAAGATTTGTTCATTGATTTGATAAATGTAGGGTTTGAGTGAAAATGAGATAACAGATGACTTTAGATATTTTTTTAAATTTTGTTTTTTTTTTCACTTTTTAAAAAATATTTGTTTTTCCTTAAACAGCTAAGGAACATGCCTCAATTTAATGAGACAGGAAAACCAAAAGCATATTGGGGAAGGAGGGAGATCAGCCATTCTGTAAGAAAAACATGGGCTAGACATGGTGGTGCCTCAACTGCCACAGAGCAAACTGAAATGTATGTATTCTCTTGTGCATAATTTGCTAACTAGGATTCAAACCAAGAAGAAAAGGAGTTTTCATCGTTATGAGGGCAGAAGAAATATAGAAATGGGAAATATAGAAGAAAGGTGGCTCATTCACTGCCTTTCATTTCAAAGGTTCTCACAGAAATTCCATTGGCAGTGAGTGGAGATAGCACAGGGGTAAGAAATGCCTTGATGCAGCTCCCTCAGTCTAGCCCTAGCTCACAGGATCCCCTGCACACCATTTCGGGGGTGGCTGGGGGAGTAAACATTTTTTTTAAATATTTAATAAAAGTAAATTTCATTGGCAAAAACTAGGGTCTATGACCCATTATAATATAGTACAATTTGGTGCATACAAGGGAATGTGCGTGTTTTTTTCTGAGATTATGATCTTCATTAATTTTAATTTAAAAACATTAATTTTAAAAAAGAGCTCTTGAAATGGACAGAAAAATTCTAGGATTTTTTTTTCCTTTTGACATACATTTTTTTGTTTTGTTTTGTTTTGTTTTATTATTTTTATTTTTAATTAATACTTTATTATACCACCGTGAGATATACAATTACAACGTTGTTCAGTTTGGAGGTTCGGTCACATAGTGTTCCAGCCCCGCCTCACCAGTGCCCCTATCCCACCACCAATGTCCCCAATTCCTCCCCACTCCCAAGCCTGCCTAAATGGCAGGTTCTTTATCTCTTTTTCCTTCCTCCCTCCTTCTACAATTGTGGGTTGCAATACATACCTGGAAGCCATCAGTGCATTTTTGCCTGTATTTAATGCTCGTTCTATGTTGGTATCAGCCTCGAATTTATTCACACAGTTCCTCTCGTCTACCTAACTGTGTAATTCACTTTTGTAAGATCGATATTTTATGTCAGTATAAACAGTAATATGTCTCTCTCTAATTCACTCAACATGATCCTTTCCATCACATTTATAGGCAAATTTATTTCGGTCATTGTGGTCATTTTTTGTGCGGTGTTTTGGCTCCCGGCGAGTGGATGGCTGGATAAAGAATAGTTTGGGGAAGAATATGTTCCAGAAAGGTTGTACAAGTCGTCACCATCAAGGGAGTCCTTGTGTTTTACTTTCAATTGGCCAGTCTGTGGGGTGAGGTAATATCTCATTGTTGTTTTGATTTCCGTAATTGAGGAAAACTTCAACCAACTGGGATTTACATTTATACATTTCTTTTTCTTTTCTGTAGCATGGCATATTTTGCAAATTAGAGGCATTAAAATTAATGTTTTCCTGAGGGCACTGTGCCGTGCACACTGTTATTAGTAGGAATTCCCACATGAGCTTTATCAGCCCCATTACCTCCCCCCATTGTCCCCACTGCCCCAGGGTAGCTCCCCCACCCTCCCATGTCCAGGAAACACCCACGGATTTCTTTAAAAGGATCAATAGGGACTCTTTTATAAGTTCCCATTATAACAAAGGACTAGCCTTTGGATATTTCTTGAATTCCCTCAACATTTTTTGTATTTTGTGTAGGAACATTCTTTCTGAATAATAATTTCCTTCTTTTTAAGTTTTGCTTTGCATTTTAATCTTCTTCAAACAGAGTTCTTAAAAAAATTAAGTAAACAAATCTTAATATGTGGCAAGTTATGGGTAAAATTCTATTCTATTTGGTTTTCCCTGTTAAATACAAAGAGAAAAAACAACACTGTGTTTAATACCTACAGGCAGTTTTCTAAATAATTTTTCTACATCAGGGTTTCTCAATGTTGACCCTAATGAAAATTTGAATGTGAAAATCCCTTGTTATGAGGACTTCTCTGTGCATAAATATTGTTTATTAGCAGCATCATCTACTCACTAATGCCAATATCAGAACTCTGTACCCTCTAATGCCAACAATTGAGACAACCAAAAATGTCTCCAGACATTTTCAAATGTCCTTAACCCCAGTTCAGTATGACTCATTGGTATAGACAACTGTTCTATGGATCATCATATTTACTTTTTACAGCAGAAGCTGAGAGTTTGTCACAAAGTCCAATCTTTTCCCAAGCAGGATTAAAATACCAGATATTATAATTCCATGACTCTTCTTTTAGTAGGATCTACATTTTCTGAGCCTATGCATTATTCTGTAAATGCACGAGATTAGAGCCTACTACTAAGAGTATACCACCTGCACATCAGAGCCTGGCAAGCTACCGGCGCCGTATTTAATATGCCAAAAATCAGTAACAGTTACAGACCTCATTCCCATGACCTGAATGAATGGTTTGAGACTCTTCGTGTTTCTGGAGTGGGCAGATGCCCTTGGGCTACACTAGCACAATACAGGACGTATGGAGAAGTTACTGGTGCCCGCTTGAGCAAATCGATGATCAACGGGAAGACAAGTGATGATTTCATCAACTTTCCTCCCTCAAAAACAAATACATATAAATATATTCATTTAGTCTATATCTATAAGGGCCAGAGAGATGGTATAGGGGTCAGGGGTAAGTGTTTTGCATGAAGCGAGCTCCAGCTTAATCTCTGGTATCACAATGGCCCTGAACACTGCTGAGTCCATCATGGAGGTCCCCAAACACTGCCAGAGGGGCCCAACTAATCCCTGGCCCACAGGGACCCAGCAATACCACTTTCATAATTGTGCACATTGAACCACTGACCTGGTTAAGCAGGAATCAGTTGGAGGTGCCTCCCAAGCTCCTGAGCACAGCTTGAGAATGGGTAGGCTATTGAGAGATAGGCTCCCTGGAGAAGTGGCAGTATCAAAAAAAAAAAAAAAATCGAATAAACTATATATCATTCCCCATCCCCCAAAAAGAAAGAAATAAAAATATTTTTTAATTACAGTCTGTTTAGAGAACTCAGAACCTAAATGGGCCTGAAAGATAGTATAGGGAGAAGGTGCTTGCCTTGCATGTGGCAAGTCCCAGGTAGATCCTGGTATCTAGTCTAACGGGTTTCCTGAGCACTTCCAGGAGTCACCACTGAGCACAGAGCCAGGAGAAAGGCCTGAACACTGACACATACTCACATTCCAAATGCAAAATAAACAAACTATTTAAAAAAATGGCAAGATCAAGGAAATGCTATCATTTTGACTCAATTTGCAAAAAATGGGCAGTAATGCATACTGGTCACTAGGGAGAGAGTTTATATAAAAGACCACCTCCTATTAGAGGTATTTTGCTTTAATAGGATTATCAATTTTATATTTTTGACATACTTGCATTGAAAAACCTTTCATTTTGCAGATGTTTCACCTGCTACCTATGTTTTGAAGGGAAGTTACATTCTATTTCAGTACATCCAGTGTGAGAAACTGTCTTCCAGAAATGGGGTGCTCAATATATGGCAAGATTTCTTTTGAAATATAAGTCCTTTAATGACAATATTTTTTTCTTATGTAGAACTGTAAACTCTCTAATATCAGAACATAGACAATCAGAACCCTGGAAAACCAGAACCACTAAATGATTAAGTAAAGGAATTTTAGAGTTTACAGACTCATAGCCATACCCTATGAGTGTGTGCCTATCAAAGTGTGATGAATATATGGTAACCAAACTTTCAAGTTCTTTCACATTATTATACATTATAAAAGTACATTTAATATTATTTTGTCAAAGTTATCTGACTTTGAAAACTATGGAAATTTTTCTTTATCCTTTTACATTTTTAGAAAAAGTTGAGTAACAGAGTTTTAGTACCTGAGGCTGATGTCTGCTTGGAATATTCTAAGTTTAATATAGTTGGAGTCCAACTAATAGAAAGTTGAATCCTGACCCTGATAATACTAGCAACATTGTGGTCTTAGAAAAATTATTTAACTTCCCTCTGTCTTGTATTTCTTAATCAGCATAATAGAAAGTACTCTATTATCAATTATGGTAATTAGAGATAATTTATGTAAAATCTTCCCATAGGTCTTCAATTATGGTAAGTATTAAGATTGTTATTTTAGGGTCTACCATCCCCCTCCATTTTTGTCGAGCCTGGTGGCCCCGCCCAGGAGCTGCCCTGGGGCCACCAGCCATAGCATGAAGAGCCTCACAAGTGGCTGGGGAGGCTGGAACTCGGCTCGCCCCGGGCCCAGCTGACTATGGGGCCCCCAGGAGGGCAGATGGGTTTTGGGAGTAGGCCCATCACCTCTGGGGGTTCCCGGAAGCAGCTGGATGAGACTTCGCCCATCACATTAGCCACCATTTTTGCTGTCCGGACACTGGGAAACTGCCTCACAACCAGATTAACAGAGCAAAACCAGTTCGAGCCCAGGTTGCGCGGCTGCAAGCGGCCGCGTGGTCCATTAAAATAGTGGAAACAGTAATGTCTTTTAATGCACTGCATTCCACGAAAAGCAGGAAAGTTTGGTGGGAGGGAGAGATAAAGAGGAGAGAAATGACATATAGAACCTGTCAAGTAGTTGAGTTGTGGGAGGTGGGAGGGAGGTGGGGACATTGGTGATGGGAGATGGGTTGGGTGGAGGGATGGGTGTTGGAACACTGTAGAACCAAAACTCTACATGAGCATCTTTCAATTGTATGTCTAAAATGGTGTAATAGGGGGCTGGAGCGATAGCCCAGGGGTAGGGCGTTTTCCTTGCACGCAGCCGACCTCTGCCGGCCTGGGTTCGATCTCCGACATCCCATATGGTCCCCCGAGCACCGCCAGGAGTAATTCCTGAGTGCAGAGCCAGGAGTAGCCCCTGAGCATTGCTGGGTGTGACCCCAAAAAGGCAATAAATAAATAAATAAATAAAAATAAAATGGGGGTGGGAATAATAAAATAAAATTAAATTAAAAAAAATAAATAAAATTAAAATAAAAAATACACATACACATAGATTTTCAGGTAGTCATAGCTTGTTAGTACACTAATTTTTACCTCATAGCCTTGTGATATGGAAATAAATACAGAAATAAAAAAGGACTTTGTATTAAAAAATTGTTATTTTAATTTGAAGTCAAAGCTCCTTGCACTCTTATTTATTAATTAATAATTACAGTTACAGTATCAAATTTCTAGTTATACAACACAATTAAGTACAGAGGCTCAAAAGGATTCAGCGCCAAGAAGAATCTGTCATAGAGGAGTGATGGTCATATCTGGAGCTTTTAAGTCTTTGAGATTTTAAAATACTTAAAACTTAGCAATTTTGTGCTTTAGGTATTTTTTTAGGACCTCTATAGGCTTTACTGTGTGATAAATATGGTTGCTTATCACCAATCCTCTGACTGTGGATTCAGGTATCTCAGATCTGCTAAGTCATTTCTACGATATCTAGTTTATTCAATTTTTTCCTACTGCCATTTCTCCAGAGAGCCTACCCCTATCTAGACTAAGAGAACAAAAATAGGTTACACATAACACATGCCTAAAATTTTAAATGGATAAGGAATTATTAATTATATTTTCTTCTCACCTTGAAAGCATACCTTCAAACAAACAAAAATAATAAGACCTATATAATGATTGCTTTAATATGGTTGAAACTTGGCAAAATTTCAAAGACAACTTAGTTTTATTATTTCACATGTGTGGGTGGATCTATTGATGTTCATAACAGTTCAGACCAGAATAGCTCAGACTAGTAAATATATATACGGGAGGTAAAGCTCTTACCTTGCATGCAGCACTTTGGCTGACTCCAGGAACTGCATATGATTTCCTGAGCACTAGTAGGGATAGCACTCTTGGGCACAGAGCCAAGAATACCTCCTAGGCGGTACTGGGGATGTGACTCAAAAACCCAAAATAAAAAAAAATAAGATTTAAAATGTACTTGCCTGTCCCCACCAACAGACTCTCAGAGGCCGGAAAACCTCATGCATCACAACCACAGTCATACTCAAGGTTCGCGACTACACAGTTCGACAGAGCCCCACCCCCATGGTACGCAACCGTAAAGCAGCAGCCCGTGATATCTCAAAAACCGCATATACTCATCTAACAGGTATTCCATCACTTTTCATAGAAACACAAGTGTGTGGACACGATGTGGGAACTCATCAAAAATTTCCTATACAGTGGGCTCAGATGGCACAATGGAGATTTAAGAACCTCCAATGACTTTTGTCTAAGACAATATTCATCAACTGTATTTAGAGAAATGGTCCCAATAAGCAACAAAGAATAGATTATTCAGTGTATGCGTAGAACAAGCTCAAATAGGGGTTGAGATATATATGAAATAGGTGCCATAATGGTGAGTCTGGGGTTGACAGTAGAGAACCATTGTGTTCAGGAACCCAGAAAGTGAATAAGAACAATCAGCCAGATTCCCGCATACAACAACTCCAGAAAAAAAAGCCACTACTTTGTCAATACCATTCCCAGATATGGGCTGTAATGATGAACATAATTGATGTTGATATTGGCTAAGGGAGAAAGCAAGGGCGTGGAGATGGGGGGGTGGTTGGGAAATGAGGGTCTCTGGGGTTGGTGAGGGCACACTGGTGGTGGGATTGGTGCTGAACAATGAGTCTTTCCAACAACTGTATTGTGAAAAGCTTTACAGTTTTTCACGGTGTTTAAATAAATCACAGTGTTTAAATAAATTTTAAAAAATTTAAAAATGTAAATGGTAAATCACAGAATTTATTACACCTAATTTTTCAGCCTCAGAAAAAATCACTAAGTTATTATAGCTATTGAATTTACGTTATTTTTTGTTCTAATGACAGTAATGCTGAATTAGATTATACTTTTTAATATCAGATCATTTTTGTTTTGGCAAACTTTAAAAAAAATTTATTATATCACCTTGAAATAGACAATAACAAAGCAGTTCATGATTAGGTTTCAGTCATACAATGTTGTAGCACCCATTCTTCCACGTTTTGGCAAACTTTACACTTTTTTGCTATTACAACCCACGATACTTGGATTCAGAAAGGAATTGTGAATTTTAAATACTCAAACACTGTATTAGTTTTCTACAAATCACCTTTACAGTGTATCTCGCTTTTGCTCATGAAAAGTAGCTGGACGTGGGCCAGAGCGATAGCACAGCTGGTAGGGCGTTTGCCTTTGCTCGAGGCCAACCTGGGTTCCATCCCCCGCATCCCTTATGGTACCCCGAACACCGCTAAGAGTAATCCCTGAGCAAACAGCCAGGAGTAACCCCCTGAGCATAGCCGGGTGTGACCCCCCCAAAAAAAAAAAAAAAAAAGTAGCTTGACGTGAAAGCACAAAATATAGAAATGTTTGACTGCAAATACCAAACAAGAGCAGCCCAGAATGTAATATTTGCAGGAGGGAATTAAAACTCATTGACTCCTACACAGAAGCACATTTTGAGTTTTAAACTATAACATTACAAACCAATTAGATTCCAGACACCTTGCTTACTTTAAGAACTAAAAATACAATCTTAGAGATCAAAGTGCGTAGAATGTACTTATCAAAGTTAAGAGAGGAGAAAACTGCAGAGAAAGAGTACTATATATCCAGGAGCCTTTGGGGAATATTTATCTGCCTACATATAAGATGAACCCCCACAGAACAGGTAAATAATAGCTGCCAAGAAACTACTTAAATTTAGTATAGAAATTTAACTAATTTCTCAACCCACACAGAACTTGGAGACATTCCAAACTTAGCAGAGTGAAGGGATTGCATTGAACACCAATGCATTAATGGAGTACCCAGAAAAGTCACACTATAACCTTAGAGCCAAAAGACATAGACCTAGGGCAAAGGATGTGTAAAACTACCATAATAAATCTTAACACAGTCTTAAAAAGGATCAACTATTCTCCAACTGTCTCCTTCAGGGAGGCAACAAAAACTTTCCAAAGTTAACTCATAATGACTAATATTCATTCTGAAATTACTATACACACAAAGAAGCAGGAAAATAAGATCTACAACACAGAGAGGGAAACCAATCAATAGCTTTGATTTAGAAATAACAGAGCCAATGGAATTGTCAAACAAGGACTTAAAATTACGTTTAAGAATTAAAAGTAAAACAGATGAAAATATAAAGTAAAACTTCTGGGTGTTGAAGGTAAAATAGATAAAACTAAACATTTACTGGGTGTCTTCAGTAGAATGGTAGAGGATAAGAAGATAACACTAATGCTTTCATTATCAACATGAAACAAAATCAACAGAAGGCTGGAGCAATAGCCCAGCGGGTAGGGTGTTTGCTTTGCACGCATCTGCCCTGGGGTTGATCCCTAGCATCCCATATGGTCCCCTGAGCACTGCCAGAAGTAATTCCTGAGCGAAGAGCCAGGAGTAACCCCTGAGCATCGCCAGGTGTGACCCAAAAAGAAAAATAAAAAAATCAACAGATGCTATCCAAACTGAAAAAATAATGCATCAGAGTCTCTGGTTCATAATACCATACTAGTGACTCAGCACGAATATATAACTAGTGTCCTACAAAGGAGAAGATAAAACAAATATTTGAAGAAATTATGGGCAGCAGCTTTCCAAATTTGTTGAAAAATATAAACCCTTATACTTAAGAATTTCAACAAACCACAGGGAGAATAAACACCACACACAGAACTTCAACAAAATAAATAAAAGTTCAATTATTGGAACTAAGTGGTTAAACAAAATTCTTAAAACAGCTATAGAGAAAATGTGAGCATATTATGGGGAGGAAATCAAATGAACAAATTCATCATGCAATGAAAATAATGTAAGTTAAAAGACAATGAAGAAGTATCTTTAAAACGGTGAAAGAAAAGAAATATTGTCAACTTACACAGGACTATACCTAGGAAAAGTTGCTTTAAAAATTCAAAGCACTATTTTTAAAATAGTCAAAAGTGTAAAAAAAAACTTATTTGTAACAATTTGAATTATAAGAAATATTAAAAGTAACTTTAGTCCTTAATACAACTATATCAATAATTATTAAACATGTCATCAGACTAAACAAGCTAGCTAAAAGCAGATTGAAGCTTTATTTTAAATGTGAAATGCAGGCCCAGAGAGCCCTGCATGGTACAGACGGTATAGAGAGCAGTGTACTTGCCTTGCACATGGTTGACTCAGGTTGATTGCCGTTCCATATGGCTCCCTGAACCCCTCCAGGAATGACCACTGAAAGCAGAGCCAGGAGTAAGCCCTGAGCATTGCTGGGTGTAGGCCTAAAATCAAAAAAGAAAAGCATAATGAAATGCAAGGTCTGAAGGGATATCTCAGTGGGCTGAGTGAATGTTTTGCATGCAGGAGGCCTGGTTTTGAACCCTGACACCACATGGTTCTGAGCACCACAGGGAGTGTCCCTGAGTACCCAGTCAGGAGTACCCTGAGCATCAATAGGTATAGCCCCTAAACCACCCACAATCACACACACAAACACATATGTGTATATCTGAAAATATACATACATAATAAAAAGTGAAACATTATATGCCCTTGGTAAGAAAGGGTTTAATTATGTCTTGTCTTCCCTTTGTTCATTGATGTGCTCGAGTGGCACCAGTAACATCTCCATTTGTTGGGAATGAGGTCCATTATTGTTACTGTTTTGGGCATATTGAATACACCACAGGTATCTTGCCAGGCTCTGCCATGCCTCTGGGTTCATACCAGGGGGTCCAGTCTTTTTCTGTGTCAGACCATCAACCATCCAGGGTCCATGAGGCAGAGCCCTGGGTGTCGACCAAGCCTGTCTCCTGTCTGCCACCTGCCAGTGCAGCCAGGCACCGCAGCCACACCTGCAACACCTCGAGGGGACAGAATAAACAACATAAGGAACAGAAAAAGATTATATCTTCTCCAGTAAATCTAAATCATAAAACAGTTGGTTTCTACTAATATATATAATAAAAGTTTTTATATTTTCCATGTATTAAACAGAAAACCTTTGGTTTATATTAATCAGACATACATATTTAAATAAAATATTGTCATATACAAATAATATTTAATAACAATTATAACATAAATTTATTAAGATCAATAATTTGACTATATATGCACCTAATAAAAAAAGCTTCAAAAACTTACAGCACAAATTTTAGACATATTCATAACTGCTGGTGATTTAAAAAATTCTTTTCCATTGAGACAACAAATTTAACAATAAGTAATAAACCAGCTAACTACAAGGTTATTGTT
>JAJIBD010013637.1:0-41498 GCA_021461705.1 Cryptotis parvus | reverse complement strand
GTGGCCCAGCTTCATGCTCGGCGCCCTCCTAGGACGCGGCTGGGCAGGGCCCCGAGGCGCAGGCTGCGGCCTTCAGGGCGAGGTGACATCTGCTTCTCCGCAGGCCAGGGAGGGCATCCTGCGCTGCCACCCGGACCTGGCGGGCCGCGAGCTGCAGCGGGCACCCTCACCCCCGAGTCGCAGAGGGAGCAGCGTGGAGCGGGCCTGGTCAACCTGGACGCCCACGAGCGGCGCCGG
Source organism: Cryptotis parvus (assembly GCA_021461705.1). Classification (NCBI taxonomy): domain Eukaryota; kingdom Metazoa; phylum Chordata; class Mammalia; order Eulipotyphla; family Soricidae; genus Cryptotis; species Cryptotis parvus. The sequence continues at coordinate 41,261 of JAJIBD010013637.1, read as the reverse complement.
CTGCAGGAGCTCAATGCGCAGTACCGCGCGCGCTTCGGCTTCCCGTTCGTGTTGGCCGCGCGGCTCAGCGAGCGCTCAGCTGTGCCCCGGGAGCTGGAGCGGCGCCTGCGGCGGCCGCCCGCCGAGGAGTTGCGCACCGCCCTGGGCGAGGTGAAGAAGATCGGCCGCCTGCGGCTCGCCGACCTGCTGGGCCGCGACCCCGCCAAGCTGTAGGAGCCTGGGCACAAGGCTGGGGCGGGCCTGAGAGACAGGAGCAGGCCGCATGGGTGGGGAAGAATTGGGGGGGCGGGGGGGTCCCTACAACCCCTTGCTTCCCACGGCCGGCCCAGAGAGCTGTGCGGTTCCATGCGCCTCCCGGTTTATCCAACTCAAGGCTTCGGTTCTTCCTTTCCTTTGAGGCCTGAGGCCGCCACCAGCCTTTGTGGACCCGAGGCCGTTTATACAGCTGCTCGGCTGCCCACTCTGCCCTGCTGAACCCCAACTACAAAGCAGAACCGGCGGGGGGGCTGGGGGGCTGGGGGCCGCCGGGAGGTGAGGGTTAAAAAAGAAAGAAACCTTTTACTTCGCTGTGTTTTGTCTGTTTTCTCTTCTTCCTCCTCTTTTGCTGCGTCCACCTTTATCAGGGAGTGGATGGGCTTTCTCACTGGGGGGTACACCTATCTGAGCTCCACAAAAGGAGCTTGGGTCTGGGCTTAGGCTCCCGGGGCCCAGGCAGGGTGGGTGGTCCGTAGGCACCTCGAGGGGGCGGACAAAGACATCGCGACTCTCACCTTACAGCAGGTGTGGAAAAGCGGGTGGCGTCTGCTGGTCCGGTCTGGGACCTGGAGCTAGGGGTGGGCCCAAGGGTCTCTCTCATGCCACCGGGCCCAGCACAGTGCCCATCATTAAACAAAAAGTGACCAGTAATAAGGTGCACAGTGCTGGAAGAATCGGGGACTTGTGCGAGATGCTTGTGAGAATCTTCCCGGCTGACCTGCTCCTCCTGCAGGGCTGGAGGCCCCTGAGCTCTCACACACGCACAGAGTCGGCTCCAACACGCTGCGCACCCTGTGGGGCGCCCCTCAAGGCAGCAGCACCAGCAGGCACAGTGCGCTCAGGGCCTAATCCTGGCTCCTTGCTCTGGTATCGCTCCTGGCTGGGCTCCAGGTACCCTCTGTGTTTGGCTGCACGCAAGGCTTGTGCCAGACTAGCTGTGTGGGCTGTTTGGAAGACCAGAGGGAGACATGGGGTGGCAGCGGGAAGAAAACCTTCCCATTAAAATACCTAAACTAAATAGTGGCGGGCTGCTTGTGCTTTGGGAGCTCACGCTCCCCAGGTAGAAGACAAGGGCCCCTGGAGTGTTGCGTCCTGCGGGTGACCTGCAGGTCAGAGGGTTGGAGGGTGCAGGGGGATGGCGGGAAGCCAGCATCCTTGCAGACCCGCCAGGCCTCCTGGGTCTGTCCAGAGCCGGATGCAGAGCACAGGGACACCAGGTGGTCCGCGCCAAGCCTTCGGTTAGAGTCAGCTCCAGAGTTCAGTGACCTAGGGGCGGTAGCAGGAGACGGGGACGGAAGGGGGAGATTTGGGCCCGGGGCTAGACGCGGGTTTCTCTCCCGTCGGGTAACCTGGGGGCTTTCCAGGCACGCACAACACTCCCGCTGCGGTCAGAGTTTTCTGGCTAGACAAGGGTAGGGAATAAGGCTCGGTCTTCACAGCGCCCTGTCTGAGGTTGGGGTATAGGGCTCAGAGATGTGTCCCCAAAAAAACAAGGAGGGAGAAGGACTCCCCACGGAAAACGTCCCTCTGTAGTGAGAGGCGATCTGGACCTCCAGCTCAAACAGGGTGTCTCCAATTACAAGAGTTTACATTTCAACAGTTCAAAGCTTTTCCCGGGAAATTGTTGATTTCTGCTGGAGTGGGGAGACTTTGGGTTCCACCCACCCTTGCAGGGTCTGGGGTGGGGTAGGGGCCCAGAGGGTGAGGACTAGTTGGCTGAACCGAGTTTCTTCCAAGGTCACCAGGGCCCTGGCAGCCTCCAGGGCTGGAGCCAAGGCGGACCGTGGGCGCGGGCGGGAAGGTCTTTACGCCAAGTGCTGGGGGGCTCCTGCTTCTGCTCTTCCTAGGGTCTAGAGGCGAAGCCGGTTCTGGCACCGACAGGCTGTTTCTCGGCCCCAACAGAGACCCGCCTTGGACTTTGTGGTTTCTGCTCCAGAGGTGTTTCCCCGTTTTTGCGCTCAGCTGCGCAGGACCGGGAGAGACAGAGCGCAGAGTCTGTGAACAGGTGGCCTGGAGATACCCGCGTGCGCCCCAGTCTCGGGGACGACAGCGCAACCCGGACGCGATCAGTCAGTATTAGGGGCGCGCCAAAGTGGTTGGAGAACAGTGCACGCTGACTTACTTGTGAATTCGTTATTCATTTTGTTTTTTCTTTTCTTTTTTTGTAAGCACAGAGCGCACGCTAAGAAGGTTGGAGGAGAAAGCCTGAATCAGTGTCTGAAATCTCCAACCCCCTCCTTGCTCAGCTGCCTTCCGAGGTGGGGCTGGGGCTAGTAACCTGATTTTCAGTTTCCCTTAAAATGCCCAAACCGGGGCCGGAGCGATAGACCAGCGGGTAGGGCGTTTGCCCTGCACGCGGCCACGGCATCCCATATGGACCCCTGAGCACCGCCAGGAGTAATTCCTGAGTGCAGAGCCAGGAGAAACCCCTGAGCATTGCCAGGTGTGACCCAAAAAAAAAAAAAAAAAAAAATGCCCAAACCGGGTCAGAGTGATAGCACAGCACAGCAGAGAGAGGTGTCTGTCTTGCACAAGGCACAACCAGGGTTCGATCCCCCGGCAACCCATATGACCCCCTGAGCACGACCAGGTGTAATTCCTGAGTGCAGAGCCAGGAGTAACCCCTGAACATAGCCGGGGGTGACCCAAAAAAACAAATTAATTAATTAATTAATTGAAATAAAATGCCCCAACCCAGCCAGTCCAGGACTTGTAGAAAAGTAGAGAGAGGCTTCAGCAGAGAAATCGGGAGCCCTCTCCCCTCCTGTGTGGAACAAACTGATTGGAGGCTTTCCCCCCCAGAAAGCTGAGGGTTTGAGGCTGAATCAGTCCCCAAGTGCTCAGGACAAAAAGGAAGAAGTACGGGTAGGGAGGATGTCGTAATGGTTTAGCATCTTTAATTTAAAATTTGGCACATTCTAGGTTGTAAACTACTGGCTTCAATGAAAATAAATGAATAAATAAATAAACAAGCAAACAAACAAATAAATAACTTTCCCCAGAATATTTCCTACAGAACAAGAGGCATGAATACTTTCTCTGACAGTTGGAGAAAATTCTGGGGTGAAATTGAGGTAAAATTTACCACTCAGGGGTAGAATAAGTGGCCTTAGACAAGTGCCTAGAGAAGGGAGAAATAAAACGAAAATGAGGTGGGAAGTAGGGGGAACTGCACCCCCACCTGATGACTCTGATACTATTTGGTGTGGGGGGTGGGGTGGGGAGGTCGGATTCCGGTAATGGGTTGGTTGGTTTGTGGTAGGGAGCCGATGTTTCTAGGTGGCACCCACAGCTTAAGTAATGATTAACATCGGTCTTCGAGTGGCAGGGGATGCGTCCAGGGGGAAGTTTGATGCCTCAATGCAGCAGCTGTGTGTGACCTTGGGAAAGTCAGTGACTCTCTGGGCCTCCCTCTCCAGTTCTGGGAACTGGGTGCTACACAGCTTTGAGCCTTCTGTTGTGGAGAGAAACTTCCCAGTGGGCTCCTAGAAACATGGAATCCTGGATCTTTTTCCCTTGTCACCCAGAGTCCTCTACCTAGAGCTTCTGGGGAAGAGATTTTCATATGATAAACAAAGGTCACTCTAGGCATGGGATGCGGTGAGCAGTAATGAAGGACATCCATGCCAGCACCACTGGGTGACTCTGGGCTGCTGTGGACCCCAGATCCCTGTTCTCCTGCTGACAGGGGCCTCCCTCTAGTCCTTCTTTGGGCTCTGATTCGTTTGTGTGTATGTCCATCACATCCAGTAGGACTGTGTCAAGTCATCAGTGTAAATTCAGAAGAAAGGATTCTGCTTGCACCAGGGTCACTCAAGGCACAAAACAAGGTCTCTTCCCGGAACCTCCTCCCCTCCAGACCTCCTTTATTCTCCTAGAACTGGATTGGAGGCTGCATTCAGCCCTGACGGGCAAACAACGTATACCTTGACGCATATCAGAGGCAAGCGGCCCCTCTGAGACAGCGATTCCACTTACCCTGCCCTGTGGCCTGTCCCCCAAGAGAAACTCTAACCCCCACCAATGCAGAAATGTTTCCTCCAGCAAAGGGGAAATGCAGCTTGCTGGGGAGGGTGGGAGAGACCATCTTGGCCCCTGGGGGGTAGGTACATCTGTTCCTGAAGATGAAGCCTGGACAGCTGTGGGCAGCTGCCACACTCCCTCGCTGCTATCCAAGACCAACATGGGGCCCCATTGTGGCCTGATGGGGCCAGCAGGCGGTGGGCTCTGGGGAAGCCCCACAGAAAGGGCACCGTGATCGATTTTTCTATCTGAGATGTTGGCGAGTGAGCTGCAGCAGAGCAGGGAGGGGTGAGTGGGGTCAGAACACCCATTATCGGGCCTTCCTTTGTTGCAGTGGCTGAAAGACTCCCTGGACCCACATTAAGTGGTGATCGAGTCTCTGTCCTGCAGTGTGGAACGAACGTGGCCACACGGAGGCAGAGGGGAAACTGTTTTTTTCACATGTAACCTTCACTTCCTTTCAACTCTTCCTAATCGATCCCAGGGCTCCAGGTCATCGCGGGGTGAGGGCTTCCTCAGCGGGCCGAGAAAGGGGTCTGGAAAGGCGGTCTTGCCTCCAAACCCCGTTCTATCGGATTCAGCAGGGAGCCTTGCTGGCTAAGGTGCTCGCAGGCAACCCGCCCTATCTACGTTACAAGGGTCATGGGCGCCCCAGTTTCCAGCTATAGGGAAAAACTGGGTCCCCAAGCCGGAGCAAACAGCAGGAACCTTTGAGCAGGGAGGGAGCCGCGCCAATGATCTGTGGATTCAAGGAGTGTCTCATCTGCCGGGAGGCGGAGCAGCCCCTTCGCTTCCGGAACCTCCGGCCCCCAACCCTCCTCCCCCAGCACCCGTACCCTTCCCACCCGCCACCAGCCGGGCTCCGGAATGTGGAGCAGCCTCTGCAGCCCCGGTAACAAAGAGCTGTCCCTTTGATGGACCCCTCGTCCCCCCGACGCTTCTATTTACCTGGGTCTCTTTCTTCTTCCATCGCCAGCCTTTAAAGACCAGCCCTGACTCTGCCTCCAGGGGGGTTCCTTCGCCCCCGCCCTGCTCCAAGCTTCCCAAACAAATTTGCGTTTCCCAGAGCCCTGGGTGCAAGGTGTCTCCGGTGGGGGGCAACCTGGTCGCTGCGCAGCTGGAGCCACTGGGGGTGAGATGAGCCCTGGGACTGACCAGCACAGCTCTGTCCTCCCTGGGAAGGTCCCAAAGGCCCACTAGAGTCATTCAGCACCCTGGGACCCAGCACAGAGAGCACTGCCAAGACTCCTGTCCTGTGACCCTGCTGTGGATGGCACCTGTGTTTTCCTGGGCCACACCGTGCCCCCAGAGTAGAAGGGCCGCCTGCATCTGGAGAAGCCCTTTGGCACCCCAGGAGACGTGCCAGAGGATGTGCAATGGGAGTAAAGACCCCCATCTCCGCCACCTTGAGTCTTGCCTCCTCACTCCCGTCACCCACCCTGCCTCTGGGCACCTGGAGGTGGGGGGGTACTTTCACTCTGAGGAGCTTGTCTTAGACCCTTTCCCATACTCCAAGATCTTGGGTAGGTCCTGCGGGGGTAAAGGGGGGTCATGTTTCATGAAGCAAGTGAATGAACGCCCCCATATTCTTACTCCAACCCCACTATTCCATTTGAGATCTAGGCGTCCCAACCATCCAGCCAGTCTGCGCCGGCTCCTGGAGAGACCCTGGCGCCACAGCAACCCTGGGTGCCCTCCCCCCCCCCGCAGCACCCGCGTTTGGACTGGCAAGCAGAGTCCTGTCTCCAGGGCAAGAAGACAGCTGGGAGCAGGGTGGAGGAGGGAACCTGGGGATATTGGTGGTGGGAAATGGGCACTGGCAGAGGGATAAGTGCTGGAACACTGTATGACTGCAGCCCAATCATGAATATCTTTGTAATTGTACATCTTACGGTATAATAAAGTAAAATTTAGAAATGTGAAGCTTAAATTTTAAAACATTTTTTTAAATTAAAAAAAATTTTAAAAAAAGAAAACAGCTGAAAAACCAGGACAATTAGCCGGTCGGCAGCGGGGTCATAAAAAACACAGGAAGCAGCCCCTGTGGGGGGGACAGGCATGCCCAGAAAGGGATTGTTTCAGAGAGTGCCCACATTCCGGGGCGGGGGCATGGACATGTCCAGAAAGGGGCTGTTCCCGAGAGTGTCCACATTCCAGAGATGCCAGCGTGCTCTTGAGTTTCCAGAGTTGGGGGGCTCACTACAGGATGGGGTGATGGGGGGGGAGGCACACAGAGGATTATGTCCCCAGGAAGGAGAAGATATTTGCTAGATCAAAACTCTGCAGTTTCCAGTGGCCAGACATCAGGGGAGGGCATTTGCCTCGCAGGTGGTCGACCTGGGTTCGATCCCCAGCATCCCATATGGTTCCCTCGAACACTGCTAGGAGTAGTTCCTGAGTGTAGAGCAGGAGTAACCCCTGAACATTGCCAGGTGTGACCCAAAAGAAAAAAAAATCTGAAGTTTCCAACGCTTACTCCCACTTCCAGACTTCATCAGACCTGAAGCCCACCCACCCACCCTTCCCCTCCCTCCCTCCTCCCACCTCGATCTGACTTGCTGCGGTAATGGGGGTCGCAATTGATTTCTATTGGTGTTCTTGAGCGGTACAGAGTCTCTCAGCAGTATGAGGCAGGCCTGGGAGGCCCAGAAGGAAAACCTGCTCTGGTGCCCCAGCCCCCAACCCCCTTCATTTAAACCTTCTTTCTCGAGAGGGGGGTGGGCATGGGACAGACTCCCACTCTCGCTAGTTCTCATCCCACTCGGCCAGACCTGGGTGGTGTCATTGGTAACACACAAAGAACAACAACACTAGCTTTGTTCTCCGTCCAGAGAGACAGGAGATAAAGGAACCAACTAGGCATGGCAAGATTCACCAGAGATGACAAAATGAAGCGGCCAATGTCAGATAAACCTTAGCCATCATCGTAGGCAAGAGCAAAACAGGGAGGAAGGTGGGTGCTCAGCTGGCTTGTGAGCGCTGAAAACACCAGCCTGCAGGTCCCTGAGGCTGGGGTGTCAGGAGTCTGGGTCTGGCTGCCCGGCAGGTTTGGAGAGAACCGGAATGGCCACGCTGCCTGCTGGTCATTTGTTTGGTGAGAGTGAGCACAGGAGGTGAATCCTGCAGCCCTGAGCTCTGGGGAGCAGCTCCCTATAGATCCCCAAGCACCCATCTCTTGGACACGGTGCTTGCAAGCCTGCCCCATTTAGAGCTTCTGAGAAGTTGCTGTTAGGGATTGCTGGGGGCTTGGGGGGTACAGTCACTCCTGTCTCTTGGGGCTAAAAAAGTCGTTTTCCCCAGATAATGTTTTGCTTTGCAAAAGATGAAAGTGTCTTTAAGGCTGAGCCGTGATATATGACTTGTAAGTGTCTTGGTTTCCTGGAGTGTTAACCACGTAAATAGTGTGGCTCAATAAATGCTCATGAACAACACACCGGGTAACCCACATCCTGCATTGCAAGTAAGCAAAAGAAAGGGAAGACCGTGATACCCGCCCCCCACACCTCCCACTCCAAGCGTCTTGCCAACCCCCACTCTGGTCAGATTTCTTCCTCAGCTCCCAATACTCTTGAATTCAATGTTTAGGACACGAATTGCTTCACTTTGACGCCAATCCTGAGAGGGGCTCAGAGATGCAGGCTGCATCTAGGGTCATAATCAAAAGTTCTGCCGAGGCCGGATGGTGTCTTTGGTATCCTAAAAAAATATGGTCAGCGGTGACTGTGCTTACGGCGCGAGTCTGGTCAAGGGGACAGAGCTCAACGGTACTGTCTGAAGCGTCTAAGGACTCCGTGGCTCCTAAACACCACCCCCCGTCAGAAAAGGCGCCATCAAAGCAATGGCTTCCTTTTTCTTTCCTCTCCCAGACCCAAGAAGCACCTAGACGGCTCCGAGTCAACACCTCGGTTTCTTGCAAATGCACCAACACACTCCTTAGTCTCCAAGCCCGGATTCCGACCCAGGCAGCTCGTACTCTGCCGGGGCCCCTCGCCGCCCCCCACTTCTTTTTGCAAGTCTCTTGATTCCATTCTTTGAACCTGTGATTGGAGGTTAAAGTGCACCAGGTTGGAAGGAGGAAGTCTTAACAATAAAGGTTTGAATATTTAGCTGTGATCGGGTCGCAGCCCTCCCGTGAGCTCACCCTCCTCCCCCCACCCTTATCTTTTAAAATGCAAATCGTGTTTCGGGGGGTTTGTGCGCTGGTGCGCGCAGCGCCTCGACGTCTCCAACCATTGGTGTCTGTGACAGTACTAATAGAGTCCTGTAAACACTCGTTAATCACGTCAGACTGCCGGCCTGGGTCTTCCCCGCCTCTGCGGCCCAGTGGGAAGGCGGAGGGCGGAAAGGAGGAAGAGAGAGAGTGAGAGAAAGAGGGCGGGGCGCTGACCAGCCCAAGGGAGGGACCTGCGGGCGAGGCAGAAGCGCCGCCAGGAGTCAGAGGAGCCTCCCGGGGCCGGGCGCAGCCTCCAGCAGCCTCCTGGTCCCCCACGCGCGCCCTGCGCCCCCGCCGCGCCCCTCCAGCGTCCGTTCCCAGGCAGCATGGTGAGGTTTGCCGTGGGACTCCCGCCACCATGTACGTGAGCTACCTGCTGGACAAGGACGTGAGCATGTACCCCAGCTCGGTGCGCCACTCAGGCGGCCTCAACCTGGCGCCGCAGAACTTCGTGAGCCCCCCGCAGTACCCGGACTACGGCGGCTACCATGTGGCCGCGGCGGCTGCGGCGGCCGCGAACTTGACAGCGCGCAGTCCCCCGGGCCGTCGTGGCCCGCCGCCTACGGCACCCCACTCCGGGAGGACTGGAACGGCTACGCGCCGGGGAGCCGCGGCCGCAGCCAACGCCGTGGCTCACGGGCTCAATGGGGGCTCCCCGGCCACCGCCATGGGCTACAGCAGCCCAGCTGACTATCACCCGCACCACCACGCGCACCACCACCCTCACCACCACCCGCACCACCCGGCCGCTGCGCCTTCCTGTGCCTCCGGGCTGCTGCAGACGCTCAACCCCCGTTCCTCCCGGGCCCCGGCCACCGCCGCGGCCGAGCAGCTGTCTCCGGGCGGCCAGCGGCGGAACCTGTGCGAGTGGATGAGGAAACCCGCGCAGCCATCGCTCGGGAGTCAAGGTGAGCTGCCGGGGCTTCGGGGCGCACCCGGCGCGGGCAGGGGCGCAGCGCGGACACAGGTCCAAGGAGCCGAGCGCCTGGCCCAACTCCGCTCTTGGTTCGGACGGCCCGAGGTTCCCCCTGCGACAGCTCCCGCTTCCTAAGCCCAGAACTTAAGCCTGAGGGAATGTCAGCCGGGAGACGAGGGAGGTCGCGGTCAGCCAGGGCCACAGGGAAGGGCGCAGCGCTGAGCGTAGGTGGGAGAGGGGACTTGACTCCCACCACCTGCAGGTACGCTGCGCTCTCCACCTTTTTCTTTGTTGCTTACTTTTCCTCCCTCTTCACGTGAGCCCAAAGAGAAGGGGCTCCTGGAGACCAGGAGAGCGCGCCGCCGCGTGTGGACCCAAGTTTGGACACTGGAGTCCACTCCGAGGGATGGGAGTGGCCGCTAGGAGGGTGGACGGGGCTGGCATAAGGGTGTTCTCCCTCGGGACGACGACGATGCAGGACGATGTCCTTTGGACCCTTGATTGCCCCGTGCGAGCTGCAGGATCGGGGCAAGAAGCGAGGAAGTTCTCGGGTGTCTCCGGAGAGCGCAGCCATCGTGGGCGAGGAGGCGCAGTGCAGGCCCTGCCACCATCAGCCTAAACCACCACCAGGGTCGTTTACCCCCCAAGCTGGAAAAGTTTTGGGATCGCGTGTGGGCTCGCTCCCGCCGTGGAGACACTAGCTCGAGCGCTGTCCGGGCAAAACCCCAGGGACTCGGACAGAGGAAGCGGGGTTAGGACTCGTTTCGGGGACTGAGACCTGCTCCCGTGGGTTGCGTCCAGGTGGGAAGGGAGTAGTGATGCAGAGAGAGCGGGAGTCCCCCTCACCCCGTCTCTCTGTCGGACAAGTTTTCCCAGCCCTCTGCACTTCCTGCCCCCGCGTTGTGGCCCAGCCCCGGCCGCGTGCGGGTTATGGACACTTTGCAGAAGTTTATAGCCAATTACGGGCGTATAAATCAGAGTGGCCTTCGGGGCTGTCTCCGGGCTTGGGTCTGTGCGTCACTGCACCGGGCTGTAAAAGGGAAGAAGGACAGAGACGACAGGGCGAAGGCATCGGGTACCCCGGTCGATTCCCTCTGAAGAGCTAGCGCCCTTCTCGGGGTGGGGGAGCTGTTCGGCTTGTCCCGAAAACCGAGCTAGCGCCCTTCTCGGGGTGGGGAGCTGTTCGGCTTGTCCTGAAAACCGTGGCCCGGTAGCGGAGAAGCGGAGCCACCGAGGCGCACAAGCCACAGGGGAGCAGACGCTAGGCCGCTGTGAAGTCCGGGCTCCGAGTTGGGGGTCGCCGTGGCGCCGAGCGCCCTTGTGATGTTAATGTGAGGTGGCCCAAGCCTGCGCGCTGGAGCCCAGTTCCTCTGGGATGCGTCATCCGTCAAGACGAGAGGGGGCTGTTCGCGACCCGGCCCGCTTTGATATACACCTTCCCAGCTCTGCCATTGTCTCTCTTTTAGGGCCCGGAAAGAGGGCGACTTTGGCAGTCAATAATGAATTCTGACAAGTCCCTCTCATCTCTGCCCTCCTCCAGCCTCCTTCATCGTTCCCAGGGGGGCGGGCGCGCGCTTCCCAAAGCCCGTGAGACTTGGGGTGCTGGGTCCCCACGTCCCTGACTGCGCGGGGATGCTGAAAGGGCCTCTGGGGAGGAAGCCGCGACTTCCACGCAGCCCAGCTAGGCGGGGTGTCTCGGCCAGTTATTATGAGCCCAAACTCCCTCTCTTGCGTGCCGCGCAGCGGCCCTGCACGCAGCTCTTTGGTTCTGCCTCTCGGCTCCAGGGCTAGCCCTGCCTTGTGCTAGAGCGTGAGCCTCTGTGGTCCTCAGTTTCCTCCACCGCAGTCGCCGTCGGTGCTGGGCAAGGGGCCCCGCAGGCTCCTGGAACCTTGTGGGTTTCCTTTACTCTCTTGGCAGGCGCGGGGTCGGGGCCTCTGCGCCCATTCAAATGCGCCTGCGGGGCCGTGTTTATGTTAATGCGCCTGGCCCCGAGAGGGATGAAAGCGGGGCCGCCATTTGCTCAGTAGTGGTAATTCAAACAGAATGCGGTTGTTATTAAGGCATTGAAAGGGCTTTTCTTTGATAAGATCGCCTTGTTCTGCATTGTTTGAGACGGTGTTCCCCTTTCAGCAGCCCGGAGGAGCGCCCTCTGATCCCGCCCGTATCTTCCCAGGGCGCTTTTGTTGTCCTTTGCAAAGGGTTTTACCTGAACAAAGTCGGCCTGCAGGGCATTAAACACCTCCAAGCGGACTCCCCAGACCCTTTAGATCTTCCTGTAAGACACGGGCCCTGGGTGACTGAGCCAGCACAGGGCCAGGAAAGGCCCCGACCCGGCCGGGAGCGCGCGGGAAAGGAGCGCCCGTGGCCGGTGATCCGCCGAGCTTTGACTCGGGGCAGGCCTGGGGAGAAGAGAAGGTGGAGCCTGTTCCAACTATGTGGGCACTATTTGTCAAAGCCCTTCAGTAAAACAATCAATCGGAGCATGAATATGTTGACTTAATGCAACGAGCCTCCGTGGCTGGTCAGAACGGCGCTGGGTCGGTTTGGAGCAGAGACGCGGAGATGAAGGAAAAAAAAAAAAAAAAGTCTGAAGCCGAATCCGGCTTGGCCACGTAGAAAATGTTTCCGCAGGGACCCCCGCCCCACAGCCCAGAATTCCACCACGTGGGGTTGGTTTCCTTGGGGGTGGGGGTGATTCTGGTGATTTGAGGGGTCAGTCAGCAGTATCCACTTCCAACAGAGCTCAACTCCCTCAAACAACACATGCTCATAGCTCATAATCTCAGCTGTTATATCTCAGCTGTTATTTTTGGGTGGGGTGGGGGATCCACTTCTCTGGAGGGTCTGAGACCCTGAGTATTCCTGGACTCAGGGAGGCGTTACACCTTGTCTCCTGGACCCTACACGGACCCTATCTCCTTTGGCATCAAGTTTCAGTTTTTCTTTATGTTTAAAAACCACTTAACCCCAAGGTGAGTCTAGTGACTCTGTCAATCGCACACTCTCCCCCACCCCATACACCCCTCCTCTGGGGGGTGGGGCTAGTCAGACTCTGCAGGAACCAGCCAAACCCAGGCCCCCGGGGTGGCACAGGAAGAGAAATGAGCCTGGGTTAGGGAGGTTTGTCATTACCCGTGACTGATGGGCTGGCCTGACTTCTTCCTTCACAGTGAAAACCAGGACAAAAGACAAATACCGAGTGGTGTACACGGACCACCAGCGGCTGGAGCTGGAGAAGGAGTTTCACTACAGCCGCTATATCACCATTCGCAGGAAGGCGGAGCTGGCAGCCACACTGGGGCTCTCGGAGAGGCAGGTGCGTCCTGCAGGGGCAGGCCCCAGCGCTGTGGGGGCGTAGTGCGGTGGGTCAAGCACTTGCCGTGCACTGTGGCCCACCAGGATTTGATCCCCGGCACCCCATATGGTCTCCCCAGCAACATCGGGAGTAATTTCTGAGTACTGAGCCAGGAGTAAGCCTCCACCCCTCCCCTTCAAAAAAAAAAAAAAAAAAAACCTTAGACCCCGAGTATCAGAATGTACTTGGCCAGTGAATACAAGGCCGCATTCTGGAAAGTGATTGCCCTCTCTTTAGAAAAAGACTTGCTACGTTTGCCATTTAAGAACAGTTTATTGGGAGGAGGAGAGATTTGAGGAATACATCCAGATGTGCTCAGCGCTTGTTCCTGGTTCAGGGGCTACCATGTATGGTGATACGTGGTGCTGGCCAGCAGCAGTGCAAGCACCTTAACCTCTGTATTAACTCTCAGCCCCTCCCCCATCTCTCTCTCTCTCCTCTTCCTCTATCTCTCAATCTTTTTCTCTCTCTATTGTTGTTACTGATTACCCCTAGTTTGGGGAAATCAGGGAAGAGTAAAACAGTTTTAGTTTAATGAAGAATTCTATTTGGCTCAATAAAGACAACTTAAGGGCTTTTTCTTCAGTGCCTGATGAGTGTGAAGAAATGACCCTAAATCCTTGTCTGTAAATGGGAAGAGTGAGTTGAGGCTTAGTTCATAATACTCTGTGAAGTCTTGGGGGTGGCAGGGAGCAAACCCAGAACCCGGAAGCCCCACATTAAATCTTATTCTCAGTCCCAAAAGTGAAGCCCATGTTGCTTTCAGTTTAGCTTCATGGGCCAAAGGTTGTTCTCTTGAAGAGCTACCAGCCCTGGCCTTTTGCCTCGTGGGGAGAGAACCTTCCCGCCTCTGTTTTCCTTGCTTCTGAGACTCTGAACTCTTCCAGTGAAGCCATAGATAAAGGTTGTATAAAGGTTGCTTTGAAAAGGAACCTGGGAAAAAGGGGCCAGAGAGGGGGAGCATTTCTCTTGGGCTTGACAATGGCGGCCATGGGTCTTGGTGGGCTGATTGGAGGGAGTGGGTGAGGTGTGAGTTGAGTTGCGTGAGCCACCGCAGAGAGGGAGAGAAGAGAGAGGGGGAGGGAGAGAGGTAAAAGGGAAAGGGAGGGAGAGAAGGAGACTGAGAGAGTGGGGAGGGAGGGGGAGGGAGAGAGAGCGAGTCCATGCTGGTGCTTGATGCCACCCCTTACACTTCCTCCTTTTTCACCATCTGTTTTTCTCTTCCACACCTCTAGGTGAAAATCTGGTTCCAGAACCGCCGTGCCAAGGAAAGGAAGATCAACAAGAAGAAGCTGCAGCAGCAGCAGCAGCCCCCCCACAGCCCCCTGCCCCGCCCCAGCCCACACCTGCCCCCCTAAGGAGCGTCCCCTGAGCCTCTGAGCCCCGTGTCTTCCCTGCAAGGCTCTGTACCTGGGCCTGTCCCTGGGGTCCTTGGCCCAGCGGCGGGGTGTTGAACCCCACAGTCACCCAGTGACCCCCAGAGCCAAGTCATTTCTGATGGGGCCCTGAGGAGCCCGGACTCAGCTGGAACCTTCCTTCCCACCCCCACTGCCCACCAGCTCACTGGAGTTCTGAGGAAAGTTGGCAGCCAGGAACAAAGACCTGTGCGGGGTTGAAGGCCTGTGGAAGCCACTCGCCCAGATTCGGACTTTCTAGTGTCTGGCTTTGGGGGCAACTGCGGACCTTTTTTGGCCTCCAGGGCTCCATGGTTTCCTGTGTTCCTGGCAGAGGCTGAGCCTGGCTGGCGAAACAGACAGCCCCTTTCGCCCCCTCTCCCAGCTCACTGTCCCAATCCACAGAATGTTCTGGTTGGAGCTGAGGGGAGAGAAGAATTGGTGGGGGTGGCTGCTGCCCTACCCTCAATGCTCACAGTTCAGGGACTGCAGTCCTGTCTGAGGGGCAGGCGGACGTGTTTTTTTTTTAATTTTTATTTGTATTTGTTGTGGTGCTGGGGATTGAACCTGGGTCCTCAGGCACGCAAAGCATGTGCCCTACCGCCAAGGTGCCACATGGGTGAAGAGCAACACGGAGGAACCGGAGACAGAAAGCTGAACTCTAAAGACTGCGCAGACCCGGGAGCCTCTGACTTTCTTCTCTCCACCCCTCCCCAGGCCAGGGAAATAGAGCTGGTGTGTGTGAGGTGTGTGGGGTGGGGGTGGGGGTCCCCCGGCCACCTTGTTTAGAAAGCCTGTCACCAGAACTCTGGCCTGAACGTATGTCAGTGCTGTAAATGCCAGAGCCAGCCTGGTCTTCCTGTCCTTGTCGCAATCTCAGGGCTGATGAAGGGCAGTTTCTGTTGTTCTTGCTGCTGTTTGGGTTGTTAGTCTGTGTAACATCCACGCCATTTAAGAAGCCTTCTGGAACCATGGGGAGAGAAGGGGTCTGGTGAAGGGAAGGGGTGGGGGGTGGGGAACAAGGAACAAGAGTTTTTTTTTTCTAAAAAGAAACAAGATCAATGAACTTTCTGGGTTTCAGAATCTGTATTTATCTTCTGCTTTTGTCTACAATGATTATTCCTGAAAGACATGCAATGTTGGGCTTAAGTGATGGAGCAGGCAGGGCGCTTGCCTTGATGCAGTTGACTTGGATTTTATCCCTGGCACTGCATTCAGTCCCCTGAACCCCGCCAGGAGTGATGCCCGAATACAGAGCCAGGAGTAAGCCCTGAACAACACCATATGTGCCCCTTCCCAATGCAATATTAGTCTAGAGAGACAGCCCAGAGGGCCACACACATGCATGTGGGGAAGGGGCCCCAGTTTGCTACCAGCACGATACACTCTATGGTTCCTTGAGCACCACCAAGAACGACCCTGTGCATAGAACCAGGATAGCTCCCAGCAACACCGGCTGTGGTTCAAAATGAAATAGTTCCCCTGCTCCAAAGGCAAGGGAATGGTGAAGGTTATCGGACATCCTCGGTTACTGGAGGTCTGAGTCCTGAGGGAGCCTGATCTGAGACCTTCCCTGCCCCAGAGCCTGAACCCAGCCTACTTCTGAGGAATGTGTTTCTCCCGGGGGTGCCTGTGGGTAAAATGCGCACCTGGAGGGCCACTGCTTCCCAGCTGCAAAGCTGAGGGTCGGGGTGAGGGAAGCCCCAGGTGTCTCCACAAAGTCTAAGTGCTGTTAGCCCTTCCTTTTCATCAACTTCTCTCTTTCCCATGGTGCTCCCAATCCAGATAGTTGGAAATAAGCGCTGGGTTGAAAATGCCTTGGAGCATAGAACAGGGATTAAGGCTTCCCTGCATGCAGTGGACCAGGAGCCATCTCTAAGCACAGAATCATTGGCCTGGCCCAGGAAATATATATTTCCCTGTTTTCCAAGGCATCGCACCCATAACTGTAGCGATCTGCGAATCTCTGAGCTGTTCCTTGAATTCTTACATCCCTTGTACGCTGGATCATTTTCCTGATTACATTTCTCAACCTTGAGAGAAAACTCCAGGCCCGGTGTAAGACGACCCCGACACGGTTCCTGGCTTATTCCAGGGGGCCTCAGCTCTCGTCTTCGAAGTCTGGGGTCCGGGACCACCACAGCAAGGCCTGGACAATAAATGAGCTTCTGGAGTCTATTTCGCTTTCTTGCAAGACCCCAGAATTCTCATCAACTTCTCAGCAGAGTGTGTGTGGGTGGGTGTCTCTGGAAACCGAGCAGGACTCGAAGACGCCCCACATACCCCCTGAGGCAGCGCTCCTGCCACCGCCCCCAATTTCTGGGCATTCAGCCCGGAGACCCAGAAAGGGCCTCTGCCGGTCGGGTGTCTGGGGTGTCGGGAGTATTTTGGGATGCGGATCCCCGCCCGGCCGCGCCCACTCGCCCGCACCCGACCGCCGCCGCGGTTGCTATGCGTTGCTGTGAAACGCCTGTCAATAAAGGCTGTTTGGACAGAGCAGAGAGAGCAGGGGCTGTTTGCTTAGTGGTTAGGGGTTCAAAAGTCGGCATTGTCCGCTGCAAACGATTACGAGCTCTTCCCCTACCCTGGGCTCGGCCCCCTGGCCCCTACGGCCGCATACAGGGCTGCGTTGTCCCAGACCAACGCAGGGACAGACTTGGGCTGCTCTGCCCAGAAAGAACCAGAACCTGCCCTGCCGGGCGCCACGCCTGCAGCGGGGTCTGCCGGGGCTCGCCGGCTGGTCCGGGCAGTGACGCAGGGCGGCTCCGAGGTAGGTGCGGGGTGCCAGGCTGGTCCGGCCTGGTCCCGCCGCCAGGGCGCGCGCGGGCGCCCGCCGGGCTCACTTAGATTCACTTAAGGACCCTGGAAGGGCTAGCACTAGTCCCTTCCGCCTCGGCTGCCGGGTCAGGCACTGGGGCACCCTGAGGTGGGCCCCATCTGTGATCCCCCTGCAGGCTGAAAGAAAGTTCACTCCAAGTTAGGGGCAGGGACGCCGAATCTGCCGTTTTATAGGACACCGTTCCCCACCTCGCCCCTCTTCTGGCCGAGGTAAAAGATGGACTTTCCGTCCTTGTAAAAGGATTTTCCTCCCACCGATGCTTCCTTTAAGAAAATGTCAATAATATGGACGAAGTACTAAAAATACAGGAGAGGATGAGAAGTTACAATATAATGAAAACAGGGTATTGTGGAACTCATTTTAAAAAAGGCGTCTATGATTGGAGAGATAATACAGGGGGAATGCACTGTGCCGTGCCCGCGTTCTACCCAGGTTCATTCCCGGAAGCCGCATATGATTCACCCTACCCAGCACCGCCAGGAGAGATCCCTGAACACAGAGCCAGGAGTGATTCCTGAGCACAGAGCCAGGAGTAAGCCCTGAGCACAGAGCCAGGAGTAAGCTCTGAGCACAGTGCCAGGAGATATCCCTGAGCACAGAGCCAAGAGCAAGCCCTGAGCACTGCCTCAAAAGAAAAAATATATATGGGGAGAAAACAGCCTGAAGAGTTTTGGTCTTTTCTCTGCGGACAATGCCTTTATTATATTCGTCCAATAAAATTAATAATACACAGAACTGATATGAAAGTTTACTTCTTTCTAGTAATAGCTGGTAAGATGCCTCCTGTGGCCAAGAAAAGTAACCCTAAACGCACCTAAATATGTATACAGAAATTTTCTTGTTTGCAACCACTTGAAAGAATAAGAGAAAGCAGCATGCAGAAATAAAATAAATCTAAAGCACAGAATCAGTTTTTGTTCAGTTTTGGTTTGGTTTTCAGGCTACACTCAGCGATGCTCAGGGGTTACTTCTGTCTCTGCACTCCAGATCATTCCTGGCAGGCTTTGGGGACCATGTGGGCTCCAGAGATGGAACCTGGGTTGACTTCATGCAAGATGCAAGGCAAACGTCTTACAACCTGTAATATCATACATACATGGCCCAAGGCCACAGAATCTTAAGAAGAGATGGAATATTTTAGGGTCACTGCTTAATATTGGGTTAGAGAATCAGCTATTTTCAGACTAATCACCTAATATGTGACTCCAATGAGATCAATGTGAGTGAAAGCAAGGGACAGTCCCAATACTGACAAGAACTGATTCTCTTGTCATGACCTATCGCTGACAAAGTGCTCAAGCCTCCTTACAAGAACCTTTAAGCAGGGGTCATTCCTCACATTGCATTAGAAAAATTCCTTTTCACAAGACTTCAAGCTTCACTGATATTAGGAAACTCGGCTGAAGTCTGATGTCTCTTTTTCTACTTCTCAGTGGCTGCACCCAATCCCAAGAGTTAATAATGTAGACGTAAAGATGAGTTCAGTTACTGCTCTGCATGGCCTAGTTACCCTTTCAGGTACAAGTGAGAATACTTCCATGAGGCTGGGGTGATAGTACTGTGAGGAGGGCACTTGTTCTCAATAGAGCCAACTTGGATTAGATCCCCAGCACCACATATGGCCCCCAGAGCCTGCTAGAAGTGATCTCTGAGCACAGAGCCAGGAATAAGCCCTGAGTACCACTGCGTATGGCAGAAAGAGAAAAAGGAAGAAAGAGGAAGGAGAGAAAGGAAGAAAGAAGAGAAATAAAGAGGGAAGGAAAAGAAAAAGGGAAAGAAGGAAAGGAAGGAAGGAAGGAAGGAGGGAGGGAGGGAGAGAGAGAGAGAAAAAGAAAGAATGAATGAAAGAAAGAAGGAAGGAAGGAAGGAAGGAAGGAAGGAAGGAAGGGAAGGAAGGAAAGGAAGGAAGGAAGGAAGGAAGGAAGAAGAAAGAAAGAAAGAAAGAAAGAAAGAAAGAAAGAAAGAAAGAAAGAAAGAAAGAAAGAAAGAAAGAAAGAAAGAAAGAAAGAAAGAAAGAAAGAAAGAAAGAAAGAAAGAAAGAAAGAAAGAAAGAAAGAAAGAGAAGGAAAGTGGGGTGAGCCATAGTACAGTGGGAGGGCATTTGCCTTGCACGAGGTTGGCCTGGGTTCTATCCCTGGCATCCCACATGATCCCCTGAACACCGCCAGGAGTAATTCCTGAGTGTATAGAACCAGGAGTTTTTTAGTATTACCAAATGTGACCCAAAAGAAAAAAAAACCTTCAAAAACGTTTTATTTGACCTTGGGAAATGTAGAATAGGTGGGAATGTAATTGAAAATCCTCTCAGGGGGCCGGAGCGATAGCCCAGCGGGTAGGGCGTTTGCCTTGCATGCGGCCGGCCAGTGCCGGCCTGGGTTCAATCCCCGGCATCCCATATGGTCCCCCGAGCACCGCCAGGAGTAATTCCTGAGTGCAGAGCCAGGAGTAACCCCTGAGCATCGCCGGGTGTGACCCAAAAAGCAAAAAAAAAAAATCCTCTCAGGACCTGTGCAGGCACCTTTTACAGAAAGGAGCAGAGTTGCAGAGAGGAAGGCAGCCTAAACTAGAACTTGAAACATTTCTTTATTTTGAAACCATTCCCAGCCAATCTTTCCATATCAATTCTGTGCACTTCCAGGAGCTAAACCCCCATCCCCGCCTCCAAAGGCAGCTGTGGTCTGAATTCTGTAAAACTAGATTCAGCACCAAAATTCATTTTAAGGTAAGTATTTTACTCTAGTTCTTTGAATTCACTTACATGGAGAAAAACAGAATGGGGGGCATGTCTTACTTTCACTTTGGAGAATAAGGATATATTCATATAAAAATAATGTAGATTGACTTGGGAGTATTTAAAATTACTTAAGTTTCTTAAACCTCACAAACTATACAAAATTTCAGCCTTTCTGATTTTCATAGTTTTTGTTTGCTTTTCCCTTCTTTTTCCATTTACCTCTTCCTCTTAAAGGGGGAGTCTTTAGGATTTCAGAAAACAAGGCAGATGAGGAAAGCTGTGTGATACTAGGCCAAAACAATGTTTTCTTTGCTAGAAATCAGGAGGAATATATTCTTTTCATCATTAATTTCTGGGAAGTTATGGAATGATATCTGGCTGAGGTCGGGGGATGACTCTTAAATTGAAAAGGAAGAGACTAGAGTCTATCAGTTGCAGGGACTATACCAACATTTACCTTGACATTCTTCTTGTAGGAATTAGTGCAGAGAAGGTGGGGGCAAGGCCATAGGTGACCTTTTGGCTCCAATTTTCCTAGTTCTCAAACAACACTTTTGTTTTAACAACAGCTTTCACAAGTTGAAATCTGTGATTGACCAGAGGCTATAGATAATATCAATGAAGTTGCCAGAGTTCCCAAGTTAAAGAACCAGTTTGGTCTTCTTTCAACAGGATCACTACAAGTCTGTGCTAGGGACCCAATTCACCAGGAAATAACCAGTTTGAATTCAAAAAGGATCCCCTGAGATGACATGGTGAATATACCACTACTTTACACAAGCACACATTTACTTAAAAAATAACAAAACAATAGGGACTGGAGAGATAGCACAGCAATTAAGGCACTTGCTCAAAGTTTTGTCTGCAGTCAATATGGGTTTGATCCACAGCAACCTATACAGTTCCCTGAGCACTGCCAGGAGTGACCCTTAATGCCGAACCAGGAAAAACCCCTGATCATAACCAAGTGTGCCCCAAAACTCATAAAAAGGTGCTTGAAAGATAGCACAATGGGAAGGGCACTTACCTTGCATGTGGCTGACCTGGGTTCAGCCCCCAGCAACCATATGGTTCCCGAGCACTGCCAGGAATAATTCCTGAGTTGCAGAGCCAGGAGTAGACCCTGAGCATCGCCAGGTGTGGCTCCCCCAAACAAAAATAATAAAAATAGTATCATTGGATCACGTACCAGATTAACATGCTCCGTATTTTATTGGTAAGCAGGACTCCAGGCCTTTCATACATTTGATATTTGCATTTTAATTTATAGGAAAAGGAATTCTTTTCCTATAAATTTAACTGTTCATGTTATCTCAGCTTTTGGGATTGACTTGCCTGCTATCATCACACTTTGTATCTGCAGAATGGCTATAATAGGTTTTATACAAGTGGTAGTTGATAAATTCCTCTCCAGTCCCAGGAAAGCAAACAATGAAAAACAATGTCACAGGAGCAAATGTCACAGTAGCACAAACATACAATGGTTTGTTGTGTGGTACTTAAATAATTTTAACCTACCAATGATTAGTAAAATCAGCAACAAAGATTAAGGACCTAAACCACAGATTAGGAGCTGCTACAATGACCTGGGCAAGCTATTTTGCTCCTAAGAGACAGTTGCTCTACTGTTCTTTCCCTTATATCTGCCTAATGTGTGAAAAACAGCCACAATGAAACATAAGAGAACCAAAGTTAGAGGAGAGGCTTGCATGGAGTGTGTGTGTGTGTGGGGGGGGGGGTGCGGTACACTCACTTTCTAGGCAACTGAAAAAAAACAAATAGAGGAAATGCAATGCCAGAAACAAATAGAGGAAAAAATATAATGAAGCAAGAACTAGATACATTGTCCAATAAACAGCAAGAAGCATTCAGAACAACAAAAATTTAAAAATGCGTGCTTAAAATTCACATTAAACATATCTAAAATGGGGCCTGGAGCGATAGTCCAGGAGGCAGAGCATTTACCTTGCATGAGGTCAATCATGCATGGGTTCGATCCTCACCATCCCATATGGTCCCCAAGCACCACCAGGAGTAATTCCTGAGTGCAGAGCCAGGAGTAACCCCTGAGCATTGCAGGATGTCACCCAAAAAACAATATATATAAGCAAACCTGTAAGGTAAGCAAACCTGTGTTTTAATTTTTCATTTTATTGAATTTGTTGTTATTTTCTTAGTGGTACCGAGAGTTAGGCTCTCATCTCATGCACGAGATGAGAGCCTACTACTGAGAGTGTACCACCTACATGGCAGAGCCTGGCAAGCTATCTGTGTCGTATTTTTTTTTTTTTTTTTTGCTTTTTGGGTCACACCCGGCAATGCTCAGGGGTTACTCCTGGCTCTGCACTCAGGAATTACTCCTGGCGGTGCTCGGGTGACCATATGGGATGCCGGGGATCGAACCCGGGCGGCATGAGCCGGCCGCGTGAAAGGGAAACGCCCTACCCGCTGGGCTATCGCTCCGGCCCCTCTGTGTCGTATTTGATATGCCAAAAACTAGTAACAATTATAGACCTCATTCCCATGACCTGAAGGAATGGTTTTTTTTGTTTTGTTTTGTTTTGTTTTTTGGTCATACCCAGCAATGCTCAGGGGTTTCTCCTGGCTCTGCACTCAGGAATCACTCCTGGCGGTGCTCGGGGACCATAATGGATGCCGGGATCGAACCCAGGCCGGCATGGGCTGGCCGCGTGCAAGGCAAACGCCCTACCCGCTGGACCATCACTCTGGCCCCTGAAGGAATGGTTTGAGACTCTTCATGTTCCTGGAGCAAGCAGATGCGCTTGGGCTACACTTGCTTGTGACAGGACGTAGGAGATGTTGCTGGTGCCCGCTCCAGCAAATCGATGAACAACAGGAAGACAAGTGATACAAGTGACAAGTGATGTGTGTGTATCTATCTATCTATCTATCTATCTATCTATCTATCTATCTATCTATCTATCTATCTATCTATCTATCTATCTATCTATCTATCTATCTATCTATCTATCTATCTATCTATCTATCTATCTATCTATCTATCTATCTATCTATCTATAGATAATGCAGGTTCCAGAAACTCTATCTATCTATCTATCTATCTATCTATCTATCTATCTATCTATCTATCTATCTATCTATCTATCTATCTATCTATCTATCTATCTATCTATCTATCTATCTATCTATCTATCTATCTATCTATCTATCTATCTATCTATCTATCTATCTATCTATCTATCTATAGATAATGCAGGCCCAATAATGCAGGTTCCAGAATCTCGAGTTCCTTTCAACATTTTTATTTGCTCTTCTTTTAAATTTTGGTCTTGTTATAATTTTTTATGGTATCAATAAAGTTCACAGAACTATCTTTTTATCTGTTAGCAAAATCATTTTTAACATATTAAACACTGCTTCACATGGACAGTTCATCATCTTAAACCTTGAGAAAACCAGCAACTAACATTTATTTCTCATTTTTAGGGTTAGTTTCTTGAAATACATATTCAGAGACCTTTTGGTGACAACTGGTTGGGATTGAGCACTAAATGGTCAATAGTGGGCTTGGAGAGATAGTACAGAGGGTGCTACAGAGATAGCCTAGCTTGTCTTGCACACTGCTGACTGGGGTCTGATCCCCTGCACCCCATATGGTCCCCTGAGCGCTACCAGGAGTGATCCCTGAGTGCAGAGCCAGGAGTAACTCCCTGAGTAGAGCTAGGTGTGGTCCCAAAACTCCCAAAAATACAAAGATAAAGGGTAAAATGACCAAATAATCATTCCATGGCTCATTTGATTAGTGACTATGAGCAAATAATCATGGTAAATGCAGCCAGCTGTTACTTCTGTTATTTAGGTCAGAGTATGGGATAAGAAGCAAGCTGTGTCCTCAGCTGGGAGTTTTCATTCATTGTCACCCCCATTTGTAGCTTCTAAAAACTAACATTTGTATTTGAGTCTTCAAAAGTGTGTGTTTGAGAGAGAGAAAGAGAGACAGAGGAGGAGGAGGAAAAATGCTGCTAGAGGCAGACTGGGGTGAGGGAGGAAATATGGGGACATTGATGGTGGGAAATGTGCACTGGTGGAGGGATGGGTGCTGGAACACTGTATGACTGAAACTCAATTATGAATATCTTTGTAATTGTGTATCTCATGGTGGTATAATAAAATAATTTTTTTTTTTGCTTTTTGGGTCACACCCGACAATGCTCAGGGGTTTCTCCTGGCTCTGCAATCAGGAATTACTCCTGGCAGTGCTCAGGGGATTAAATACCAGAACAACAGCATTGGGATGGAGAGATAGTACAGCAGGTAAGGTGCAGAGTCTCCCAAGACCCACAAGGAGTCCTGAGCACACTGGGTGTGGCCCCCAAATAAATGAAAATCACAAAAGAAAACTTGCTCTTTGCTCATTCCCCCAACGGACCAGGAGCCCCAGAAAGGTGTGAAGCATCACTCTGGTTTTGAGGTGCTTTTAGGAATGTTAATAGCATAGGTATAATCGCAACCTCCTTCTTACTCTTAAGCCTGGACAGAGGATGCTGGACGGTCCTCAAGACCAGCAGACACAGGATCCAGTGCTACCTGTCTCCCGGCATTCAGTGCGCTTTGGGGCACTCCAGGCTCCCTTCCCAGCGCAGGGTACACATGTCCTAGGAGACTGCCCGCCCCCTCAGGTGCCAGACAGCACAGAACGAGTTACTCTATCTCAGTGTCCAGGTCAGACTTATGAGCAGCCTGGGGGCTCCCCACAGTCTCCCCTAGGTGTGCAATCTTGTAGAGAAGGGAGTCGTCATCTTCTTCTTTTCTTTCTCCTTCTCCTCCTCCATCTCCTTCTCCGTCTCCTTTTTCCTTCACCTTCTCTGCCTCCTCCTCCTATTCCCTCCTCCCTCTTCTTCCTCCTTCTCTTTTTTCCTACTCTTCCACTTTCTCCTCCTCTTCTTCTGTCACACCCAGTGGTACTCAGGGCTTACTCCTAGCTCTGTGATTAGGGATCACTCCTGGTGGGCTCAGAGGACCAAACAAGGCGGCCTAGGATTGAGCCCAGATTTGTCTTGTTCATGGCAAGTGTTCTGTCCACTGTGCTATTTCTCTGGTTCCTAGTTTCTCTTATTTGGAAATCTATCCCAACAGATGCTCTGATTTTATCTTCATATTCGACAGTCTCTGGTTTAGGAGTGGTTCCATACCTCTTCACAGGTGTATGAAGTGGGCACACTGCCCACCACAATGGGGGACATATTTCCACTAGAATCCTAGCTCTTGCTTAATCCTCCACCCCGCTAACTCTTTTACATGACAAGGAAGGGCTTGTTTTATTTGGTGTCATCTGCTCCCTTACTTTTTGATCCTTTATTGCTTACTGGAGTGAAATCATTGGGTATTTGTCTCTTTCTGACTTATTTTGCTTAACATGACAGTTTCCTGGTTCCATCCATGATGCAGCAAATGGCAAGTTTATTGCTAAGTGTTATTCCATTGTGGTTACATGCTACATCTTCAATTATTTTTTATTAAGGGCTTGCAACTTACAAAAGTCATTCATCACTGGGTTTATTTATTTATCTATTTACTTATTTACTTACTTATTTATTTTGCTTTTCAGGTCACACATAGCTCAGGGGTTCTGGCTCTGCACTCAGGAATTACCCTCGGAGGTGCTCAGAGGACCACATGTGTGCTGGGTATCAAACCCGGGATTGCCACATGCAAGGCAAATGCCCTCCCAGCTGTACTATCGCTCCAGCCCCCACTACTGGGTTTACATACGATACTCTAGCACCAACCCCTCCACTGCATCTTCTCCTCTCCATGAGATTTCCCAGCCCCTGACCTCTCATCCCCAGCCTGCCACCTTGACAGACACCTTTTGAGTTAGGTTATGGAGGTTTTGATTGCTTGTTTTCAGTGTTGTTGACTCTGTAGTTTGGATATTTAACGCTATGACTCCTTTACACCATCAATATGCTCAGATTCCCTTGACCCCTGCCCCCCCACTGCTTCTCACCAATCTGTCCTTGCTCACTAGGTTTCTTTTCTTCTCTGACCTCTCCTCCATCTCTGTGACCTAGGGTGATCTAGGCCTCCCTCTCTTTCAAACACTACATTTCTTTATCCAGTCATTCTATAGACCATGGATGGATAAATGAAATCATCCTGAATTCGACCTTCTTCTGACTTCATTAAACAAGTCTTCCAGTTCCACCCACGTTGTAGCAAATTGTATGGTTTCATCATTGTGTACAGCTGTGTAGTATTCCGTTGTGTCTACATACCACATCTTCACTACCCACTGCTCTATCCCATCATTGAACACTTAGGTTGATTCTGAATCTTAGCTATTGTAGTAAGAGCTGAAATGAATAGTGGAGTGCAACAAATAAATACAATGTCTTATTAGTACAATAAATAAGTACAATGAATAAATAATGTCTTATTTGGATGAATGTTTTTATGTTTTTTTTTTTTTTTTTTGCTTTTTGGGTCACACCCGGCAGTGCTCAGGGGTTAGTCCTGGCTCTGCACTCAGGAATTACTCCTGGCGGTGCTCGGGGACCATATGGGATGCCGGGAATCGAACCCAGGCCAGCATAGGCTGGCCGCGTGCAAGGCAAACGCCCTACCCGCTAGGCTATTGCTCCGGCCCCTGGATGAATGTTTTTATGACCTGGAGGTAACTACCCCACAGTGGAATTGCTGAAAATGCCACATCTTTATCAGCTTACCTGCCACTTGGTGCTCCCCCTGAACTTAACTACTGAAAAACAGAGGTGTAACAACACAGGGGTGCAGAGAGGTTTTCAAAACAGGACACTATGTGTTCTTTGGTTCAATACCTAGAAATGGAATTGCTAGATCATAGGGCAGACCTCTAACATCTCCAAAGGGGCAGATTGATGGAATAAGTTTCTTTCCTTGTATGCTGCTGACTCTGATTCAATCCCTAGTACCAAGCACTAGCAGGAGTGATCCCTGAGCACAGAGCCAGAAGAAAGTCCTGAGCACCACCAGGTGAGGCCTCAAATATATGTGTGTACACACATATATACACATGTATTACACATATACACATATATTACATATTACACATGCAATACACATTTATATAATACACATATAAGTTCTTTTTTTAATTTTACATATACATTCTTGAGAAAGTTCTATATATACACATATACATGTATTATATACACATTGGTATAATACACATATATATTCTTGAGAAACTTCTATATTGTTTTCCGCAAAAAGTTAGACCAATTTACATCGCTACCAGCAGTGATGGCTACTTTTCTCCAAGTACTCAAGAACACTTGTGCTTTCTGGTCCTTGTCAATATAGGCTAGTCTCATATTGTGAGGTGGTATCTTATTTCAGTTACTGTTAAGTTTTGGTTTTGAGGGAAGGTTCCTGACCCCTACTCTGCTGTGCCCAGGGGCTACTAATTCAGTGTTGGGCTCATTTCAGGCAGGGTTGTGGGGAGGGGGATGTGGCACTGGGGCGGGGACCCAGGGCATTTGTTTATAAAACATTTGTTCCAACCCATTGAGCTGTCTCTAAGGCTGACACTGCAGCTTACTTAAACTTCCCAATGAAAGAGATAATGATTCTTTTTTCATGTGTGTGTTTGCTATCTATTGGCCTGATTTTGTGCAATGTCTATTCATATGGTCTCTATATTTTGGGCTGGGCTGTTTTCTTGTTGAGTTTTATGAAGGCTGTACATATCTTGGATATTAGCCTGGATGTATGAATAATAGCATTTTTTGTTTGCTGTAATCCCATTTGATTATCATTTGATTATGTTGTGTCTCTTGCCTTAGAACCTGAATCCTAGCAGGCATCACTAAAGCAAATGTTATGTAGTTTAAAAGATACACATGACAACCCTTTAATGTATGTTCTTTAATCCATAGTCTGGAAGGGAAGGAAAAGAGAAAGAGAGAGAAAGGGAAAGAAATAAAGAACCTGCCATGGAGGAGGGCTGGGGGAGGAGGGAGGGAACCGGGGACGTTGGTGGTGGGAGATGGGCACTGGTGGGGGGATGGGTGCTGGAACACTGTATGACCAAAACCCAAATATGAACCTTTTAATGGTATATCTTTGTAATTGTAAAAATAAAAAATTTTAAAAAAGTTATGTGCTTTATGGCCTATATTTTCTTCAATGTATTTCATAGCATCAGGCCTAATGTCTGAATTTTAAATCAACTTTGAGTTAACTTTTGTGCCTGGTGCAAGATAGTGAGTCAGCTTTATTCTTTTGCATGCAACTATCTTGCTTTCCCAGCAACATTTCTGCAGACTTTCTTTTCTCTATTTGATGCTTTTGCCAGTTAAATGTTCATAGGGATGAGGGTTACTTTAGGGCTCTTAATTCTGTTCTGTTGTTTGTTTGTATTTTGGGATCATACCTGTCAATTTGGGGGAGGGGGAGGGCTTACCTCTGGCTCTGCACTCAGCAATCAATTCTGGTGGGCTCAGGGGACCATATGAGATGCCAGGGACTGAACCCGAGTCTGTCGCATGCAAGGCGCATCCACACATCCCTCCATCCACACATCTTCATCTACCGCCCAATCTCACCCCTGTTTTGATGTTGATAGCTTTGTAGCCTGTTAAAAACTGGGGCATGCCATGATGCTATTTGGTCTCAGAGTTGCTTCTGCTCCACTTGCAGAAGGCACCTACAGTTATGCACCAGGCGCAAATCGCAGCAGAGCGAAGAGGCCACACAGCCGTCCTAGCCGGGGCACAGGACCAGTAGCAGCTGCGCTGGGGGCAGTTCCTGAGTACCCAGAGAAGGGCCCCCCCCCCCGCTGCCCTGTGCAGAGGGAGCGGGCCCGGCTGCAGCGGCAGACGTGGCGCTCAATGACCGGCAGGCGCCGCTGCTGTCCAGACGGTGCGAGCTACAGCCCTGGAGCCCGACGCCCCGCCCAGCGGCCGCGCTTCCCACCTTCCAGAAGGCCAGGGCGGGGCGACGGGCGGGGCCTTGCCCGTTGCGGGCCCCAGCGAAGCGCCTTTTCACCTTCGGGACCGCGCGGCTGCACGCTTCCCTGAAGCTGCGCCTCCTGTGGTCCTGTGCGGCGCCCGGACTCGGGGGTCGCAGACAGTCTGGTCTCGGGGTCTTCCCTTCTGTGGCTCCAGACGTGCCTCCCGATTCCCTCCTCCCCCGCTCACACGAGCAGTGGCGGTTTTGAGGGCTGATCCCCGACCTGGGGCCCGCCAGGGGAGGGCGGGATTCCTCTTAATCTCTGTTACCGGCTAAATAATTTACCTGAGGTCTCCGGGGGCTGCCAACTGCCGGTGGGGGCGGCGTGGAGCGCACGGCCTCAATCAGGGTTAATATTAATCGCGGGTCATCCTCCGCGCAGCCGACCCCACACCCGCGCCCACTCCCGCCCTTGGGTCTCTCTCTGCCCTCGGGAGAATGCGCCCTGGGGTGCGCTCCGGAAGCCGGGGCTCCGCCGGGCCTGGTTACACACAGCCTCCTCCCGGGCACCCGAGCCGGCGGGTGGCAAAGGTCGAGCGCACACTGGGCAGCGCCGCCCCAAAGGCGCTGATAAGGGGCTGCGGACTCAGCAGGCGGGTCGGGAGAGGCTCCTGGGGAACGGAAGCGGTCAGAGAAGACTCGGGAGTGCGAGGGAGGGACGTGCGTGCGGCGACGTTTACCCTAAAGTAAAGGCAGCCCTGAACCTGCAAGTCACACGTACCCAGTACAGAGTAACAGAACCAAGGACCCCACTGAGGACTCTGCGCTCCCGGATCACCCCTGCCAGGACTGAACCCAGGTCAGCCACGTGCGACTTAAGTGCCTTAGCCTCTGGATTATCTCTCTAGCTTCCCACACACACACCAGAAATCTGATTTTTTAAAAAAAAATTTTTAGTAGAAATGTTTATTGGAAATAAATAAAAAAGAAAGCAACTCCCTGGCAGAAGAGAAATTTAGTATAGGACTAAGTTCAAGAAATATGATTTTTAGGGTCCAGAGAGATAGTACAGTGGTCACTAGCCTTGCCCCGGGCCAACCGCAGGTTCTATCCTGAATATCCCATATGGTTTCCTGAGCACCCTCCCTCCCTCCCTCCCTCCCTCCCCTCCCTCCCTCCCTCCCTCCCTCCCTCCTTCCTTCCTTCCTTCCTTCCTTCCTTCCTTCCTTCCTTCCTTCCTTCCTTCCTTCCTTCCTTCCTTCCTTCTTTCCTTCCTTCTTTCCTTCCTGTCTCTCTCTCTCTTTTTCTTTTCTTTTTTTGGCTTTTTTGGGTCACAACCAGCAATGCTCAGGGGTTACTCCTGGCTCTACACTCAGGAATTACTCCTGGCAGAGCTCAGGGGACCATATGGGATGCCAGGGATTGAACCAGGGTTGGCTACATGCAAGGCAAATGCCCTACTCGCTGTCCTATCACTCCAGCCCCTCTGAGTAATTTCTGAGCACAGAGCCATGTATCACCAGGAGTAGTTCCTGAATGCAGAGCCAGGATTAGACCCTGAAAACAGGCGGATGTAGTCCAAAAGGCAATCAATCAATAAATCAAAAGAAGGGGCCGGAGCAATAGCCCAGTGGGTAGGGCGTTTGCCTTGCACGTGGCCGGCCCATGCCGGTACGGGTTCGATCCCCAGCATCCCATATGGTCCCCGAGCACTGCTAGGAGTAATTCCTTAGTGCAGAGGAGTAACCCCTGAGCATTGCTGGGTGTGACCCAAAAAGCAAAAAAAAAAAAAAAAAAAACCCAAAAAATTAAATTAAAAAATAAATCAAAAGAAGAAAATAAAAACTATGAAAAGTATCAATTATCTTTTTTTTTTTTTTTTTGGTCACACCCAGCGACGCTAAGGGTTTTCTCCTGGATTACTCCTGGCAGTGCTTGGGGGACCATATGGGATGCCGGGGATCGAACCCGGGCCGGCACAGGCCGGCCGCATGCAAGGCAAACGCCCTACCGCTGGGCTATCGCTCCGGCCCCTATCATTAAACTTAAAGATTGGAGATACAAATTATTCGAAGTGGAGATCCTCCTCCCCAAACCATTCTTGTTAAACAGTCGCCATCACTTAAGGGCCACCAAGTTCCCTACTGTTTCCAACTTTCATTTAGAAAGTTCTGGGGCGGGAGCAATAGCCCAGTGGGTAGGGCGTTTGCCTTGCACGCGGCCAGCCCATGCTGGCCTGGGTTCGATCCCGGCATCCCATATGGTCCCCCGAGCACTGCAAGGAGTAATTCCTGAGTGCAGAGCCAGGAGAAACCCCTGAGCATTGCCGGGTGTGACACAAAAAGCAAAAAAAAAAAAAAAAAAAAAATAGAAAGTTCTGAATTTCTATGGGGAAAATTATTTTTTCTGAAACCTACTTAGTGCAAGCATTTTATTGGAAGAAGTCAATTTGCCTGGGGTATTACACTTGCTAGTTCTCTAATGGTCAGAGTCCTGCAGACAAAGTGGGCTAAGGGGGCTAGTTCAGGACAGATGTAGAGGCTGTGGTAGGCAGTCCCTGAGGCTGATGGTGGACCACTTCATGCTTGAACATTGCTGTTAACAGTACTGCAGACCACAGTGCCTACATTAAAACTAATTCAAACTTGGGGCTGGAGCCATAGCACAATGGGTAAGGTGTGTGACTTGCACACTTGCACATATGCTCAGGGAACAACATGGGATGTCCTTCCTTCCTTCCTTCCTTCCTTCCTTCCTTCCTTCCTTCCTTCCTTCCTTCCTTCCTTCCTCCCTCCCTCCCTCCCTCCCTCCCCTCCCTCCCTCCCTCCCTCCCAGCCTCAATCCTGGACATCCCATGTTGTTCCCTGAGCACTACCAGAGTAATTCCTGAGTTCAGAGCCAGGAGTAAGCCCTCAGCATGACTGGATGTGACCCCCAAACCTCACTTGTATCACGTGTCTTCCTGTTTTTCATCAATTTGCTCGATCAGGCACAAGTAATGTCTCCATTCATCCCTGTAGCATGCTAGTGTAGCTCTAGGGCATCTAACCACTACAGGAACATGAAGAGCCTCAAACCATTCATTCAGGTCATGGGAATGAGGTCCATCATTGTTACTGTTCTTGGCATATTGAATACAACACAGGTAGCTTGCCAGGCTCTGCCATGTGGGTGGGATATTCTTGGTAGTAGGTAGGCTCGCAGTTCAATCATTTACTGATGAACTGTGTGGCTGCTTTGTGGCTGCATGCAATGATGAGAGCCAATAGCAGCTCTGCCCAGTGTATCTGTGTCTCTGGTTCAGCATATCTGGGCTTGAAATAGGCTTCTCTATAGCATGGGACTCTGACAAGCAGGGCTGGAGATTGACTTTTCTCTTGGGTGAAGCTCTGATGAGCTGTGCAGTTCGGATGTTGAAAATGGCTGCTATCATGGTCCGGGGTTCCTCTGGCTTCTTCCGAGGCTCTATTGGGATGGTGGGCCAGGGCAGAACTCACCTTCCCCTCCCGGACGCCTCATGATCAGTGGAGTGCAGGAAGAGCCGGTACTAGCTCTGCCCTGGTATCTGTATCTGACCCCCAAACATAAATAAATAAAACCGATGTAAATTAAAAAGAATATATTTATTCTGCTCAAGCCATGATAGTTTGCAATTACTATGGCAATGCTAGGAAGTAACCCAATAAAAGGGTTAGAATCCTTGAGCATATAGCCAAGAGTAAGCCTGCAGAAAGAAGGCCCAAAGGCAATGGAAACAAAGAACAGTAACAGGAGAACTGTTGGTCAGTAGGAAGCTTGCCATGTGGAAGGGGCTTGTGGGCGACCCCTGAAGGGAAGTGTTCTACTGGGAGACCAGGGCAGCCAAAAGGTGGTAGACTGTTACACACGAAACCACTGTAAACCAGGGTCAGCAGTGATAGAAGAAAGAGCCCCTCCCAGAGGTGGACCTGTGGGTGGGTGGGAGGCGAAAGATAGGGGCTGCTAAAGAGAAGTCAACTGTCAAGGGATGAGTAATTCTGTTACCCTCAGTAACCTGATGAAAAAATTTTAAATTAGGGGTCAGAGCGATAGTACAGCAGGGAAGACATTTGCCTTGCATGTGGCAGACATGGGTTTGATTCCTGGCATCCCATATGCCCCTTCAAGCACTACCAGGAGTAATTCCTGAGTGCAGAGCCAGGAGTAACCCCTGAGCATCCCCAGGTGTGGCCAGAGCCACACACACACACACACACACACACAGAGGAAGAAGAAGCAATGGGGATGATGATAATAAATATATTATATTATATAAAATAAGATAAATATTTTGTTACTGGATACCCAATACATCAAGATCCTTCGTGAGCTGTATTATGGATTCACCACCAGGATCTCACCATTCTACAAAGAAGTGATCATTGATGTCAAAAGAGGGGTTCGACAGGGTGATACCATCTCACCAAAACTCTTCAGTGCCACCCTCGAGAACATCATGAGACAATTAGAATGGGAAGGAATGGGAGTGAAGATAGATGGTCGGCAACTACACCACCTCCGCTTCGCTGATGACATCGTTCTAATAACACCAAACATTAGCCAAGCAGCACAAATGCTGGCTGACTTTGACCGAGAATGTGGAAAGGTAGGTCTACAGCTGAATCTGAAGAAAACTATGTTCATGAGAAATGAACTAGTTCCAGAGGCCCCATTCACTCTCAATGGAACAAACATCTCTGAATGCAGCAGTTATGTGTACCTAGGTCGAGAAGTCAACATGATGAACGACCTAAAACCTGAGCTGCGCAGGAGGAAGAGAGCGGCTTGGAATGCCTTCAAAGGCATCGAAGAAATAGCTAAAAAGGACAAAGAACCTCCGGCTCCGGGCACATCTCTTCGACTCCACCGTTCTCCCTGCATTAACATACGCCTCAGAGACCTGGGCCCTACGAAAGCAGGATGAGAATGCTATTCGGGTCTCCCAGAGAGGCATCGAAAGAGCTATGCTTGGAATATCACGCCTCACTCAAGTGAGAGAAGGAATCCGGAGTTATGACCTCCGTCGCTATTCCAGAATCAGGGATGCTGTCTCGTTTGCCAAGGCATCGAAAATCAGATGGGCTGGACATGTAATGCGATTTGGAGACAACCGCTGGACTAGAGCCGTTACCGACTGGATCCCACGGGATGTCAAAAGATCACGTGGCCGCCCACCTACAAGATGGTCAGACTTCCTTGTTAAGACCCTGAAGGAACGGTTTGAGGCTCTTCATATTCCTGAATCAACCAGATGCCATTGGGCTACATTGGCACGTGATAGGGTCCAATGGAAATGTTACTGGCGCCCGCTCGAGCAAATCGATGAATAACGGGATTCAAGTGATCAAGTGATCAAGATAAATATATTTTATTTAATCCAGTTCATACAAATCATTGTCATTTTAAGATGTAAGCAATATTAAAACATTTTTGAGATATTTGATATTCTTTGTTTCCCACTACATATTCCAAACAATTTTTTTGTTTGTTTTGGAGCTACACCTGGCAATGCTCAGGGGTTACTCCTGGCTCTGCACTCAGGGATCATACCTGGCAGTGCTTTGGGGACAATATGGGATGCCAGATATTGAACCTGGTCTGCCATGTGGAAGGCAAGTGCTTTACTCACTGTACAGTTGCTCTAGCCCTTCAGTTTTCTAATTTGATTTGCATTTTGTACCGTGAGTGCAGCTCAACTGAAATTTCAGAAGCTCAGTATAGCCAGGCAGGGCTAGTGGCTCCTCTGCCACGGGTCTCCAGCCACGGGCTTTTGAATCGTTCATTTGACAGGTATTTACCGCAGACCCATGATGTGCTGTTCCAAAGGTCAGGCTAGTGTGGGGAACTGGTGCTGATCAGGGCACTCAGTGGACCTCCCAATGGCATAGGCAGCAGAGCAGTAATGAAGTAATAGGTTAAATGATGACACAACACATATGAGCCTGTCATCACTTGTGGAGAAAAACATGAGGCAGAGATAAATGCAGAGAATTACTAGAGAGAATTAACTTCTGACCCAGAGGCCAGAAAAATCATCTTACAGAGGTGGGTGATATTAGAACGGAAACTTAGGGGCTGGAGCAATAGCCCAGCGGATAGGGCATTTGCCTTGAATGCGGCCGGCCTGTGCTGGCCTGGGTTCGATCCCCGACATCCCATATGGTCCCCCGAGCACTGCCAGGAGTAATTCCTGAGTGCAGAGCCAGGAGAAACCCCTGAGCATTGCCAGGTGTGACGCAAAAAATAGTAAAAAAAATTTTTAAAAAATTTAAAAAAATTTTAAAAATAGAATGAAAACTTAGGGACTGGAGTGATAGCATAGCAGGTGGGGTGTTGACTTGCAAGTGGTTGACCCAGGTTCAGTTCCTGACTTCCCATATGATCCTCCGAGCACTGACCGGAGTAATTTCTGAGTGTAGAGCCAGGAGTAAGCCCTGAGCATTGCAAGATGTGGTCCGAAATAAACTAGAATGGGAACATGTGAGAAAACCAACAACAGGCTAATTCTTTTTTGTGTGTCACAGCACAGTTGCTGCTTCCCAGTGATGAAAATAATCCACTTTCATCTTCATGGGGCCCCAATAAGTGGGATCTATGATTCCTATACTGGGGATTCCCATATGGGACCTATGATTCCTATAATGGTGCTTATGATTTCCATACGGGACATATGATTCCCATAATGGAACCTATGATTCCCATAACAGGACCTCACGATTCCCATATGGGACCTGGGTTCCCATTTTCCAGTGAGGAGACTGACATTCAGCAATGTGCCACAGTTTGCATGGTGACTATGACAACTTCCCAGAGAAGACACTTCTGGTGAGAAGCTTAGAGGGTCAAAGCTTACAAGAGTCCCCACCACTGGGGGCAGAGCGATAGCACAACCGGGAGGGCATTTGCCTTGCAATGGTTTGATCCCCAGCATCCCATATGGTCCCTTGAGCACTTCCAGGAGTGATTTCTAGTGCAGAGCCAGGAGTAACCCCTGAGCATTGCCAGGTGTGACCCAAATCAGAAAAAGACAAACAAACAAAAAAAGAGTCCCCACCACCTATGAGGGTCCCAATCCTGGGAACCTTGATAGTTGCCTTCCGGGGCCAAAGAGACAGTGAAGGGAAGACTGAACTTGGAAGCCTGAGATGGTGACCTTGTCTTGGGTGTCGGGATCCAGGAGACTCCCAAGGCCTTTACAGGTGGCAGCTGAGGGCAATGTGAGCACAGAGGAAATGAGTGTCTGGAATCAGGGCTGGAAGTAAGGCAGGAGGGACCTTGAGCCCAGAAATGTGGAGAACCTGGAGAAGTTGCTAAACTCAGGAGCTTAGTTGTCTCCTAAAACCTCATGCTGGCACAGTCCTGCTGACCCTTCTCTTAGATGCCCTCATCTCCAAAATTTTTTTTGGTTGTTGCTTTTTTTGGGGGGGCCACACACAGTGGTACTCAAGGCTTACTCCTGGCTCTGAGCTCAGGGATAATTCCTGCTGGAGTTCAGGAATTGAACCTGGGTTAGCTGCTTGCAAGGCCCTATCCACTGTACTATTGCTCTATCTCCAGATTGCAAGAGAATGCATTTATGTCTCGTCAGGGCTTGTGGAGGGGACCACAGCTAGTGAGGTAGGGGTGCGGGTCTGTGTCTGTTGTGACTCATCATGGCTTGCGGAGGGGACCACAGCTAGTGAGGTAGGGGTGCGGGTCTGTGTCTGTTGTGACTCATCATGGCTTGCAGAGGGGACCACAGCTAGTGAGGTAGGGGTGCGGGTCTGTGTTTGTTGTGTCTCGTGGGCTTGTGGAGGGGAACACAGCTAGTGAGGCAGCGCTGCGGGGTTGTGTTTGTTGTGTCTCGTCAGGGCTTGCGGAGAGGAACCACAGCTAGTGAGGCAGAGGTGCGGGGTGTGCTGTCTGCTCAAGGGTCCATGAACTGTGAGGAATGGTGCTTGGGTCTCCTGCATGCAGCACTTTGAGCCACTTCCTGGGCCTCCAAATTTCTTATTCTGAACCATGAAGTTGGTATCCACTGCACAGCAATAGGAAAAGAACATAGGAAAGAGATCTGGCTTCCTTCTCTGCTCCAGCTTTGTCCTTCTGCCTGTCCAGACTTCTCTTTCCCTTCCCTGTCACTCTGACCTTGAACTAAGATTCTCCTAAGTTAGCCTCTCCCTAAGCAGTGCAATTTGATCCCACGTCTTTATTTCTGGTTGCTGAGTCCCTACAGGTCACCAGTGATTAATGGGCTGAAGAAGGGTTTACAGGCTTCTAGAAGACTTAGTTGTAACTTGATACACTTTCTGTAGGAAGATGAACACCAGTTTAGCCAAGCTTTCTCTAAATCATGCCAACACCTCTCCGCCCATAAAGTCTCAAATAAGAAAAAAAAAAGGTGAAGAGCATCTATGAGCCCTCTTCCCTTAGGTGTCATTAATAACATTTTAAATGTTTATTACTGGGGGAAGGCACGGAGCAATAGTCCTGCCAGTAGGAGTGTTTGCCTTGTCTCCAGCAGACCTGGGTTCGATTCCCGGCATCCCATATGGTCCCCTAAGCACTGCCAGGAATAATTCCTGAGTGCAGAGTCAGGAATAACCCCTGAGCATCGTCAGATGTGACCTAAAAAGCAATGCACAAACAAACAAATAAATAATAATTTATTACTGGAGCCTGTGTTCAGGGGATGCTGCAGACTGCTGGGGCCTGAATGATAGTTCAGGGGGTATGATGCAGGCGCTGCCGGTGGCTGGCCCAGCTTTGATCCCCACCTTGAGTGCAGAGTCAAGAGTAACCCTGAGTATATCTGGGTTTGGTCCTTGTTGGAGGACACCTAAGAGCCTCTGCATCTGCCCTGGATTGCCTCCTGCAGGTCACTTCGTAGATAGGGGGTAGTTTAAATGTGGCAGTTTATCTGACCATGTATTCTGTACTGGCTGGTATAAATATTCTCTCATGCTACCACAATCATCATGGGACTAGCTAGATCTTACCAGCATATTTGCCTCGCCATATTGGATCTCTAAGTAATTAGACCAGAGAGAAATGCTGTTTGCCTCCAAGCAAGCAAGCATGGCTCCCTGATAACTCAAAGGTAACTAAAATACAAAACTACCATGAAGTAGAGGAGACTTTTGTGAAGGCTTGGAGAAATATTTAACTGACATTAGTATAGTCTTTGGTACAGAGACATGCCATCTCAGAAGCCCCCTTCTCTACCCTATAAAGGCATTCCCAGGCAAATCTTGGCTCAAGACATTAGGTGAGGTGCTGGGAGAAATTACCTGAGGGCATTAGACCCTCCCTGCCAGGGAAGTTACATTTAGCTTATAGCTCCTCCCAGCTCTGCTAGGAGGCTTTGAATTAGCTCTGGGTCCTTGTAAACAACCAGAAGGCCTCCTGAAGTTGCTACATTTCTATAGAGCTATTTTCCTGTTTTCATCTCTAGATAGCCCAGCCCAGAATGGGCCGGGCAGGGAAGTTTGGGTGGATTTCTAGCTAGGGTGTGCTCTCATCTAAGACCATCCCAGCACCCCAGTAATGTGTTGTTTTGCTTTTGTTTTGCTTGGGGCCCACACCTCTTGAGCTTGGGGCTCAAGAGTTACTCCTGGCTCTGCACTCAGGAATTACTCCAAGCAGTGCTCAAGGAATCATATGGGATATTTGGGATTGAGCCCTGGTTGGCCACAAGCAAGGCGAGTGCCCTACCTGTACCTGCCATACTATCGCTCCAGCCCCTGGGAATATACTTTGTAACTCTGTGTGGCTTGATGGTCATACACACAGTCTCAGGTATCCAGCAGAGGACACAGACAGAGTTGATGAGAATCTCCCCATTCCCTGCCATTGTCACTTATCTACCACCTTCACTTGATGAATGAGCAAAGAAACAACCATCAGTAAGCCTCGGTCTGACTTTACTGGCTGACATCTGAGCTAAGCACCAACCCTAAAGCTTCTATTTCCAGTTTCTGCTTTTCCTCATCATTGTGGAATTGGCAGCTATGTGGTTCTATGACTGACAGCTCATATAAGTGAACAGTATGTGTGGACTTTTCTCCTTTTGTATTTTGTCTGTTGTTGTTTTGTTTAGTGCCATACCTGGAGATGCTCAGGGGCTACTCCTGGCTCTGCACTCAGGAATTAATCCTGGCCGTGCTTGGGGACTATTTGGGATGCTGGGGATCAAACTGGGGTTGGCTGTGTGCAAGGCAAATGCCTTACTGGCTGTACCATCTCTTTGTGTACCAGAGACTTTCTCCTCTTGGCTGGGCAGGGGAGAGTAGGGTTATACATACCCTGAGGGAGTAGCTCAGGTGCTACTCCTGACTGTTCCAGGGTCTCTTCTGGGGTGCTCAGGGAACCACATGGGGCCATGATCAAACTGAGGCCCCAGAACACAGAGCAAGTGTACATTTCTCAGCCCTGAACATGGGACCAGAAGGTGGAGAGGCACTGGAGCTGAGACTCAGAGCTGCTGGTGAACACAGAGCAGAGCCTGGAGCTGAGACTGGGGATGCTCATGAACACAGAGCAGATTCTGGAGCTGAGACTTGGGTCTGCTCATGAACACGGAACAGAGCCTGGAGCTGAGACTCGGGGATGCTCATGAACACGGAGCAGAGTCTGGAGCTGAGACTCGGGGATGCTCATGAACGAAGAGCAGAGTCTGGAACTGAGACTTGGGGATGCTCATGAACACGGAGCAGAGCCTGGAGTTGAGACTTGGGGATGCTCATGAACACACAGCAGAGACTGGGACTGAGATTCGGGCATGCTCATGAACACAGAGTAGAGCCTGGAGCAGACTCGGGGCTGCTGGTGCACACGGAGTCAGGGTGACAGAGTGAGAGAGGTGGAGAAAGAGAGGAAGAGAGAAAGGGAGAGGGAGAGAAGGAGAGAGATAAAGGGAGAGAGAGGAATGGTTAGGGAGAGTGGGAGAGGAGAGAGAGGGAGAGATTGAGATTTTTTTTTTCTTTTTTGGGTCACACCCAGCAATACTCAGGGTTACTCCTGGCTCTGCACTCAGGAATTACTCCTGGCAGTGCCCGGGGACCATATGGGATGCCGGGAATTGAACCTGGGTCTGGCCACATGCAAGGCAAATGCCTCTGGACTATTGCTCTTGCCCAAGATTGAGGTTCTGGAAAACAGCGAATGAAGAGGTACTGATTCAGAAATAAGCTACTGTTAAGGGACAAGCTGCCCTGCAGAAGCGTGGCCCATTCTCCACGACCTAAATGGGAAGGAAGCAACCCTTCTTAAGAAGGTGTTCTCAGGGCCGGAGCGATAGCCCAACGGGTAGGGCGTTTGCCTTTGCACGCGCGGCCTGTGCTGGCCCAGGTTCGATCCCCGGCATCCCATATGGTCCCCCAAGCACTGCCAGGAGTAATTCCTGAGTGCAGAGCCAGGAGTAACCCCTGAGCATTGCCAGGTGTGACCCAAAAAAGCAAAAAAAAAAAGAAGGTGTTCTCAGGGCCAGAGCGATAGTCCAGCGGGTAGGGCATTTGCCTTACACGCTGCCAACCCAGGTTCGATCTTCGGCCTCCCATATGGTCCCCTGAGCACCGCCAGGAGTAATTCCTGAGTGAAGAGCCAGGAGTAACCCCTGAGCATCACTGGGTGTGATCCAAAAAGCAGAAAAAAAAGAAGGTGTTCTCACTGGTGCCTCCTGCCAGCTGGCAGATTGGAACCAAAAACCAGTTGTGAGGGGAGAAAGGTTGGGTCCAGGGGCTCCACTCAGTACAACGGGAGGGCAGGCTTGAGACCCAGATGGCTTACAAGGGCCATGCACAGGTTTTGCTCGAGAAGGTCTAAGCTGCATCCCTGACACCATACTGTTCCCTGAGCTACCTCGGGAACAATCCCCAACAGGGATAGCACACTGAAGACCCCCAGGTGTGTGGCCCCAAGTAAGGAAGCAAAAATCATATCTGAACTGAAGGCGTTTCACTTGCTTTTAGCCAAAAGGCCGAGACACAATGAACTAAAGGCATTTGACCTGAGTTCTACCCACCTCCCCCTACCCGGACATTAGTCCCTGCCCAATGGTTATCCAGGTCCAAGCAGACTTGAATTGCTTTCTAATGAAGGCTCTGACTGATTAGGACATGCATTTATTTACTTATGTTCTATTTGGGGGGACCACATACAGTGGTGTTCAGGGTTTCTCTGTGCTCAGTGGACCATATGCAGAGTCAGGCATGAAGCCCAGATCATCTGCATGCAAGGCCAGCATCTCTCCTACTATACTATCATCAAGTTCCCTAATTAGGATACCTAAAACCAAATTGTTGGGGCTGGAGAGATAGTACAGCGGAGAGGGTGTTTGCCTTGCACATGGCCAACCTGAGTTCTATCATCGGCATCCCATATGGCCCCCTGAGCACTGCCAGGAGTAATTCCTTAGTGCAGTGCAGAGCCAGAAGTAACCCCTCAGTATTGCTGGCTGAGATTTAAACCAAAACTGTTTAAATATTTAGCTATTTAAGCAGTTTTGGTTAAACCAAAACTGTTTAAATAGCTAAAGACCCAACTTCATTCAAAACAGTGTTTTCAAAACTTAGTGTGTGAAAGTAGGTATACATATATTATGTATGTATTATATATGTA